>OX375868.1:106485030-106504964 GCA_947359475.1 Heligmosomoides polygyrus bakeri | reverse complement strand
GGAAGAGGGTTGATGAATAAAAGGGGGACCAGTAATGGGGATCGGTGAAGGATGTGGTTCCAGTAAGGGGGACCGGTAAAGGGTTGACCAATAAAGGAGGGACCAGTGAAGGTGGGACCAGCAATGCGGACCGGTGAGGGGGGATCCAGTGAAGGGGGAACAGATGAAGGAGCTGGAGGGGTCCAGTGAAGATGGGACCGGTGAGGAATGGGCTAGTAATGGGGAACGATGAAGGGGGGACCGGTGAGGAAGGGACCAGTAAAGGGAGCGGTGAGGTGGGGGAGGGGACCAGTGAAGAGGGGAGCTATAGAAGGTTGACCAATGAAAGAGGGAACCAGGTGAAGGGAGGACCGGTGAGGAAGGTACCAGTAATGGGGACCGGTGAATGGGGAAGGGGTCCAGTGAAGGGGGACCGGAAGAGGGTTGATGAATAAAATGAGAACCAGTGAGGGTGGGACCAGTAATGGGGATCGGTGAAGGATAGGATGACCAGCGAAGAGGGGACCAGTAAAGGGAGGTCCAGTGAAGGTGGGATCAGTAGTAGGGACCGACGAAGGGGGAGGGGGCACCAGTGAAGGTGATAGACCTGTTTTGTCCTATTCCGCTACACCATTCTATATAGCAAAGCCAGTTTTTTTGAATGAGAGAAGGCCTAAAGAGGAGAGGAAAACGTTCGGGGTGTTCTATTCTCCGGGTTTGGGGCAAAGCCCCACCAGGCGTTTGGCGGCCGGCAGGCCGTTGAACGTCTGGTATATATATGTATATATATATATATATATATATATATATTGGGGGGGGGCAAAAGTAATGAGACGCCCCATGCCGTGTCCATATATCTCGTGGCTGGAGTCTGGTTTCGTGCTTGTCGTATTTGTATGTTTGTATGCTACTTACTGAAGCCCATCTGAGAAGTTACCACTTCCGCCCTTTCCAGAAGCATGCCAAAACCCCAGCCTGTCTCATGCCGAAACCCCAGTCTGACGAGTCGACCTATGTCGCGCAAATCTCGCCCAATTCCCAACCCCGAGCAGCCTGGGCTCAATATTCACACAAGATGAGAAGTACGTCTTCTACCTTAACCCTGCCAAGCAGCGGGTCTGGGTGAGGCCTGATGACCTGTTACCGACATTCGTTCGGCGAGATGTTCACGGCGAGAAGCACCTTTGGAGCTTTTGGGTCTGCGCCCATGGATCGGTTTACCGAAAGCTGTTTCCCAAGAGCACTACGATGAACTCCAAGGCCATGGTGAACGAAATAGAAGAGATGGGCCGGCGACTCGCTCTTATTCATTCGCAGCGCTTCAAGAAGATTCTCCTCTTCGACAACGCTGCACCCCATCGGGAACAAGCAACCACGGATAAGCTTGGCCAGCTGGGCTACGTTCACATGCCTCACCCACCGTATTCGCTGGACATCTCTCCATGCGACTACCACTACTACTTGAGCCTACAGGACTTCCTAGTCGGAAGGGACACAAGAATCCAAGCAGTCCTTGACAACCATATCGAGCAGTTGATCAACACCAGGACCAAGCAGTTCTGAAAGGGTGGGATCAGGAAGTTGGCTGAGCGATGGCAACAAGGTCCTTGCCCTTAATGGCAAATTCATTTTGTCTCACTACTTTTATAGAATTGTTCAGTAAAATTCCTTGTGTGGTGAATAAAAACATAAAAAAGAACAAATGTCGAACACCCCAGGACTTTTTTACCACCCTAATATAATGTGTTCATGGCCATGTTTGACGTTTTCTTTTTCAATACTTTTGCAGAAATTAGCTTAATATTGGGAAAGATGAAGAGGATGGAAAGCCCATTTTTGACCCCTTGTATCCTACAGAACGAAGGGATCTCATATCTAGCCCTTATCACACCGGAAAGCCCATGGTCACTCCGTTCGCTTCAGTTCGCTAGCGCACCTTTGTGATCGAAGGTCGGTCTGCTTGTTCCCCTTCAGGAACGCACCATGGCGAAGGTTTGGTGAGTCCAACCCTGCTGATGTTTGCTGACAACACCAGCTAAGGTACACTTGCGGGTTCCTTATAGGATATATCCTTGTGGAGGGGGACACTCCACTCTGACTCGTTTTACAACGGCGGCAAAACTGAAAACAAACGAATTTACAAAAACGATTCCCGAACTGGCCTACGAGGGAACTTTCGTCGCAATTTCCTAGCCGGGCTAGGACACGCAGTTTACATTTGTTTTGCTTTTCTATCCGTGCCCCCTCCGACTAGGACGGATCCTCCTTATGTTAATGTGCAGTCATTGACAGGGAATAAATAGGGTCCCACCGCTGGCGGAGGAAAACAGGGCGCAATCTCAGTCCGATGACGGCTACCGCATGAAAAGCCACTCAAACCCTTTTCCGCCGCTGAGTAGATGACGTTCTCCAAGTGGGAGTAGGACACTTCACTCAGTCCTCTTGACAATGAAGGTGAAGCTGAAGGTGTACTATTTTGCGGAGACTGCTACCCTACGATAGGATCTTCCATGCAATCAGGGGCTGGATTCATCAACGACTGACAGCAATTTAACAGAGAAAACCACAGCCAAAATCCCTGATGCGCGACTTATCAAGCGATATGGCGAGCGATAAGCCGCCTTTTCTGAGCTTTCCGCTGTGAATTCTCTTTTAAAGTTATGTAAGTCGTTGATGAATCCGACCCCTGGAGATAGGCCACCCTGATGGTTTTCCCTTTCTGGAGCGTCCATCCGACTGGGATAGACCTCGCTATCCTCACCTATTCTGGATTGTGTCGTTCTTTACTTTTATTTCGACGAGAAAACACCAGAAGACATGCACTTCCGAACTAAGAAGTCGCGGAAACGTTTAAAAGACTGAGGACAGAAGAGTTGCAGCTCTCATGATCTCGTCACGCCTTTTCTCTCGAAAATGCTGGGAGGCATGAAAGTGGTCAGCACCAACCTCAAGTGCGACAAGCAGAGCGACGGAAACTACCTCTACGAGTACTCAGTCCAGGTGTACCCCAAAGAGGAGGACGAAGATCTTGCTGGTGAGTCCGTTGGGAAGCTTTACAAAGCCGTTTCTCCTAAATTGTTCACTGGATTGTCTCAGCCCTCCTCCGGTCGGACTCGCACTCATCGATAGGCAGTTCTGACTACAGCTCGCTGAACTACTCGGCTTTCGCGTCGACTAGAGCGGTATGGAGGTGTTTGCAAACGATTTAGGAACGCGTACAGTACAGACGACTCTGACCTTCCTCTTCAGACTGAGCCGACAAGAACCCTGCACTCGGAGGAGGACTGCATCTGCATGATCGAAGTTCGATTCGTGCTTTACCACCATAACATGAATGGAAAGTACGTTTAACGACGACACTTCAGTATTAGTCGTTGATGCGGCCTACATGAAGACTGAAGTACGCTGTGGATTGGTCAGGCGGCGGCACCGCCAGGTCGCATTGGTTGTGATTGGCAGTCGCGTTACGGCTCTCCAAATGTAGGCCACATTGACGACCAGAAGCGGCACTTCTTTGCATAAAACACCAAAAATAGCGTGAATTGCAGAGCTCAGCTGCGAACGAGGGACGAGTTCCCCTGCTGTGCAGTGCTTCGCCAGGTGATCGACCACTTTCGGATCGAGACCGATGGCGTCCACATGTGCGTTGCTTCTTCGTGTATCCGCTCACCAGAAGAGGAGGCAGACAACGAGTCCTTTCAGAGGGGTCTTCGCTCCGCGGCTCTCCTACCGCCTCGGCCGGGAACGCGTACACTCGTATCCGCTGTTGGAGAGCGACCTGGAGAAGACTCTGGCCGAGCTCTGCGGATGCGAAACGGAGGCGAACACCATCACCATAATAGCGGACGTCACCGTCCAGTGATCATGCCTTTCGAGGCTTCGCTTCATCGAAATAGCTATGAGATGTCTTCTTTCAGCATGTCACAAGTACTCCCCAGCGTTTCACCACTGCGCCCCATTTGTTCAGGCAGAAGTAAAGGACTTAGGAAAACTCGAGGTTGCAGCCAGCTCAATTAGCTCGAAGAAAAAATTCCGGATTCATCCTAATCAGAGGGGGCAGTGATTTACGTCTTCAATCCCTTGCTTAAGCTTCTATCAGAGCTTCAGCTGCTGTCCCCTCATACGAGGACTCTCTAAATTTAAAGGATATGATTGTGTGGCATAGGATGACGTCCTCAACTGACACTCTGCGTGCTCCCTCTCGACTAGGAGTGGATCTGCGGCCACTAAAACAAAATCTGAACAGATTTTGAGCGCGGTACTTAGATTGGAGCATGGTTCGCTTAGCAGAAGCATCTAAAAACCAGACATCAAAGTGCGCGATGTAGTGTACCACTGATACCCCTGTTAAAAAAACATTCTTGTTTCTTGTTCCTGCTCTGGTCAGCCAAGCCTTCAATTCCCAGGACAACGCTTAAAAAACAAGGCACGGATCGACGAAGGAGCAAGGCTTCTATATGTTCAGACCCGGCCAATACAGGTTTTGGGGGGAAGGGGTGGGGTGGAATTTCAACGAAGAAAGCACATAGGTGGTGTCGCAAACATATAAATCATCGAAAAGCGCTAACCTTTCTACCGATGAGGTCCAGACGAAGTAATAGGATTGAAGTTGAAGTACGTAGCCTTTACGAGAGCACGAAAAAGTCATGAAACATACAGCAGATCTCCTCTAGGTCCGATCAATCAGTACAATGCATAGAGCACCAATGCATGTAGATGCCATCAGGTGAAATTACTAGAGCCGAAGTATTAGGTTGGCCAGGAAGTTTTGAGCGGGTTAGCATTTTTCTTCGTTATTTTCTTACCAGACGTTCAGCGTCCTAGCGGCCGCCAAACGTCTGGTTGGGGGCTTCGCCCCAAACCCGGAGAATAGAACACCCCGGACGTCTTCTTCTCCTCTTTAGCCCTTCTCTCATTCACTAAAAAACTGATTTTGCTATATAGAATGGTATAGCGGAATAGGGCAAGACAGGTCCATCACCTTCACTGGACCCCCCTTAGCAGGTCCCTTATCACTGGTTCCTCTTTATTGTCAGCCCTTTTCCGGTTCACCCTTCACTGGCCCCCTCCTCTTCGTCGGTCTCTACTACTTCGCCCTCTTCGCTGGTCATCATATCCTTCACCGATCCCCATTACTGGTCCCACTCTCACTGGTCCCCCTTTTATTCATCAACCCTTTCCGGTCCCCTTTCACTGGACCCCCTCCCCCCATTCACCGGTCCCCATTACTGGTACCTTCCTCACCGGTCCCCCTTCATCTGGTTCACTCTTTCACTGGTCAACCTTCTATCGGTCCCCCTTCACCGGACCCCTCCCCCACTTCAACGGTCCACCCTTCACTGGACCACTCCCCGCCCCCCGTTCACCGGTCCCCATTACTGGTCCCTTCCTCCTCACCGGTCCCCCTTCACTGGTCAACATTCCACCGGTCCCCCTTCACTGGACCCCTCTCCCCTCCTTCACCGGTTCCCCTTCACTGGTCCCTCCTTTATTGGTCAATCCTTTACCGGCCCACCTTACTGGAACCCCATCCTTTACCGGTCCTCCATTACTGGTCCCACCTTCACTGGTAACACGTCGTGTGAATCCAGAACCCTGGCGCGACATCGGTGACACATCTTCTGAACCCGGACGCCTGTTGAACAACGTCGGTGACATGTGTTCTCAACACGAACGTGCTTTACGCGACATCGGTGACACGTCGTCTGAATTTGGAAGGTCTTTCGCGACATTGGTGACACCTCTTCTCAACCTTAACGTCCTTTGCACGGCATTGATGACACGTCATCTGAACATGGACGCCTGTCGACAACTACAACAGTTGACAACTGGTGACAACTACAACCCCTCCCCCCCCCCCCCCCCTTCCCCATACTTCCTCCCAACACACTCCTTCAGCACTTCTGTGCAAACAAACACACCCACAAACACACGCATTCACTCACCCACGACAAACAACCGTTCTCGCTTATATATAGTAGGATATTAGTGCAGCGGGATATGGTAGGGCAGAATTTTCCCTGCGGCAATGAAGCCCATCCACGGTCGACACCGTTCCCGGTGATTCCACGGCAAGAACACTCCTCCGAATCCCATAGTCACTCTCTCTACCTCTTCCCCCCATAATACTTTCTTGTCTACGTGCTGGCAAAGAAACGGAGTGAGAGTCAAGCACACACATCTGACACTCACGTGTCACCACGTTGCCGCGACGTCTATGACACTTCTGCACCGCGACACACATAGTGCCACGACTTCTGGGACCCGCCTTCAGAAACCCGACGCACATTGGACGATACTGAAGGAAAATACTGATCCCCTCCTTATTTCCGCCTTCTCTAGTGATCCTCCTTTGCTGACCCCTTCTTCACTGGTAGCCGTCCTACTGGTCCCCTTTACTCGGAATCCATACGCAAGTTGGACGTCCGCGGCACGTCTTCTGAATCCCTGCGCACGTTGGACGACGTCTTCCGCACGTCTTTTGAACCCCTACGCATGTTGGACGGCGTCTTCCGCACGTCTTCTGAATCCCTACGCAATTGGACGATATTGAGGGAAAATGTTGGTTCCCCTATCCCTCCCCCTCTAGAGGTCTCCCTTTGCTGATCCCCTCTTCAATGGTCCCCCTCCTACTGGTTCCCTTACTCGGAATCCCTACGGAAGATGGACGTCTTCAGCACGTGTTCTGAATCCTTACGCACGTTGAACGACATCTTGACAACGTATTCTGAATTCCTATGCTCCGCACTTGGTTCCCATTCATACCTTGATGCGTTGTCCGCTGAACATATCGTATACTTAGAAGCTTCGTCGCCAAGAATATAGTTTGCCAGCAATCGCCCATGGTTAAGCTCAAAGAAACCCCGGCTGGCATACGTCACACTGTCGTAGGCATCTTTTGGCTTCAGTCCCCCCTACCCGTGACGGACACGTGACATTAGCCGATTATCTACAGTAGGATTCAGCACACTATCAACAATATAGTCACTACCGTTAGTCACTACAGTCTCTCAACTAATGGGCAGGTCAGCGATTCAGTGGAAGAAATCACTGATCGACCCCGTCAACATCTTCAACTCTGCTGAATTTCGAGGGGATGATATAGAGGGGGGGGGGGGGGCGCTAGTCAAATCGACGCCTTTGGTCGCGTGATCGCCCTGGGTGGAGTCCTCGGTGCTTCGCTGGCGGATGGAACGAGTTTTGCGCGAATGTGCCGAGGATGGGCCAGCTGGAGCACGAGTGTATGCGCCGGCGGATGCACTGGTGGGAAAAACGTGGTGGAATGACTGAAGTTCATCTTAGAGAAATCCGTATTGTGAGAGTATGACAGTGCTCATCAATCGGGTAGCATTAAGTTACGTCAAATCAATAGGGATGGTAAAAGATAAATGATGAGGAAGATCCAAGGATGAAAACTGAGTGATGGGTTAATGATAAGAGGTTTTAGTGTTTTTAAGTTTAGAGTTAAATAGAGAGTCATAGACATAGAGAGGAGTCAATCATTTTGTGTGATGCGCCACACACTCTACTTTTACGTTATATCATGGGGTAGATCTGAATGCGTATTTGACCTACATAACGACTTGGAAAAGCGGTTAGAAAAGCCATTGTAGTATCCTTCTCCAAAAATCTAGTACCAATTCAGTGACTACTTCGGGATGGAAGGCTTGGCAGACAAGGGTGGAACGGGAATCAACAACCTTCAAGAGCTGCATACGACAGTTGGCGCTTCATCTGACTGCGCTATCAGGCGCCTGTATTTTATTTTAAAAGTACTGAATCCGAACAGTTTACTATACACAGACAAAAGTTCAGTCTACTGTTCCTCCCAAGATTCTGGACAGAAAAGGAGTTGTGAAAATCGTTCGGTAGAGAGCGGTACACGAGCACAAAGGCTACAGCTTTGATGGGCTGAAGAAGGAATTAAAATCGGAAACGACCAGCGCTGAATAGGCATCGCGCTTCAAAATCATTGTCGCTACCAAATGGTGCACTACTACGAATTCCTTTCCGAATGGTATGCTCTTCTTATCGTCAGAAGGGCGTGGGCTTACGACTTTTTCAGTGTTTGTTTAGTGAATGATCCAATCATCAGGATTTAAACACACACCTTTTGCGATAGAGTAAAGTAGTTGGCCTAGAACAAATTTATAATGGACTTTAGTAAGAAATAAAAATTGGGGCAGTCGCTCCTGTCCTGATTTTTGTTCTCCTTCCAAAAACCTTTTATTACACCGACTTCTCGAATAAATAAACGCGGTCAGAAAGTCACAGTGCTTCTATATTGTTGGCATAAATGTGGATATCATTACGAAACAGAACGAATTCTACGTCTTTTTCTTTCGACTAGATACTGTGCGACGAGTCTCATCCTTTCCGCACATCTTTTCCACTTGACGCGCTCTTTTCTGCCTTGCTTTCTACTTTGCTAGAGTTTCTTGGTTTCTCTTGCTTCTGAAAATGCAGCAAAGAGTCATTCCAGAAAGCTCAGTAGTTTTCCCAGAAAAGACAAAACGCTTGGTAAATCTGGAAGCTGAATGTGAGGCTTAGATCCCTTTCAGAGAAGATATCACTCCATAATGATAGAGGCTGATTTTCTTTCTTAGTCAACAGTGGCATTGTTAACCAAAGTGCAACACAAGCTTGTAGAATCATCGGCAAAATCGGAAAGAAATGACCAAGATCTCAATAGAGAAGGAGGAAGTAGAGCTTCACCAAAAGGACAGGGCTGGAACCTTATCGTGTCGAAGAAAGGAAAATGCGAGAGAACCGATGACGATAGATCCAGAATAGACTTCAGCCCCACCTGTTCCGCTTTTCTGGATGCACTCATCGAAGATGTTCCGCTACTGGTGCTTCCTGTGGACAGTTTCCTACAAAACGATCATCCTGGGCTCAGATAGATGAGAACAAAGACAGCTTATAAAACACTTGCGTATATACCATTTTCACGTCAAGTTGGACACTTCTCAAATCAAATTTGACAATTTTTAAAAACAAATTGGACACTCTTCAAAACAAACGATGCTTCTGAAATCAAAGTGAACGTCTCCCAAATCAAAACGAGCTTCTTACAGCTTGAACAACAGACTCCATAAGAAAGTTGGAATAATTTTTTTTTATCGGGATGTGTGTAATAATCTTTTATTTAATTCTATCCTTTTTTTAATCCTTTTTATCCTTTTTTTGGGCGCGTATCGGAGGAGGCGCGACTGCCGCGTGCAACCGATACCAGGTTCCTGGTTCGCATTTTCCGCCCAGGCCAACCAAGCCTTCCATCCCTCCGGAGTCGGTGAATTGGTACCAGACTTGTCTGCGAAGGATAAAGCGCTGACTTGTTCATCGGCTGGCCACCGCAAGTCATTGTACGGCCAAATACGCATTCATGTCGCCTCCACGACATCCCGTAGAAGTAGAATTCGCTGGCGCATCCCAGAAGGGATTGAGTAACGCCGTCCTTTATCCTTTATTATCCTTATATCCTTATTTTTATAGAAAAATATTTGGTTTGAAGCGCAATAAATCAACGATCATTTAGTGCATTAAAAGACAAGATCGTGCCGCGCACTCGAAAAGGTCGCCGCGATTTTTACTTGATTGATAGTGTAAATGCTGCTTGTATGAAGCATCAAAGTGAGGATATGTGTGCTCTTTACAATTATTTTTGTTGTATCAATTACAGCTGTGAAACTCCATGCAACCAAAAATTTTGCAATCAATCGAATAAAAATCGAGGCGTCATGGACGGAGGCACAGCGCAATCTCTTCTTTTGTCACCAAAAAATGGCTGCCTTTCTCCTCTTTGCAGCAAACTTTATACAATTTTCTTCCTCGAAAATGATAATTTTGTAAATGTTTGTACAACGTGCTCACCTATAGGGTAGATAAAACGAAACCTCAATGAAAGTCATAGTAATTTTTATTGAACAAAAAAAACATTCCAACCATTTCGAAGTCTCTAGTTGAATGCGTAAAGCGCTCGTTTCAGTTTTAAAAATGTTCAATTGATTTCAAAACTTTGAGGTTGTTTATAAATGCCTAATTTGACGTGGAAGTGGTATAGATGGCAGCTTAGATCATTTAGCCTATACTAATCGTTAGGTTTTGATGAATCCCAATTCACGTACCCGAATTCCTTGCTTCCTCCTTTAGTGTTGTTCTGTTCCTGAAATGGTAAAGGAATCACATCAAAAGTTACGCCGAGCCGCTTCCGTCGGGGTCAAAAAGGGAGAGAAGACGTCCATGCCCCTTCAGGTATACCTGCTTCGATACATCAGGTGCTCGCTTCGACGACGTCTCGCTGCTAGTGCTCGTTGAGAGCGGCGGTTTTCTAGAAAAATTGAAGTCATCAACAGTTAGATGAAAGCAGAAGACGTTGCTGTTGAACTACTAGCGAAAGTTGTACTCATTGACTACTCACTTAAAGTCCTTGCTCTTTGGTTTCGTATTTTCCTCTTTCTTCTGAAAATGCATAAAAACTTGTTGTAGATGGCACAGCAATACCACCTGGTGAAACCTATTTTGTTGACTTGAACGCCAAAACGAATTAAACGTTGAATTTTCAAATCGAGTGTGGCATTGGCAGCGCTACATTCTGACATTATTCGCCAAGAATAGGAAGTTCTACATTAAATAAATACAAAATTGTTACCCTGCATCTGAAATCAAGCGCTTTCGACTATTCTAAAGACCGAGAAATTAAACATTTTTAGTCCTGTTAGGTGTTTGCATCGCGCCATTTTTTTCAGCATATCTCATTAGTTTACTTGATTGCTAGACCAAATGCCATTTACAAATTTTTACAAAAAAAATGTAAAATTGTAAAATTTAAAAAATGAAAAAAGTGTAAAATTTTACAATTTTACATTTACAAAATCCAATCAAGAAAAAGCACAATTTTTAGCGGACAACATTGCTCGCCAACAACTTCAATTTTTCAAAATTTCTAATTAAATTTGAGACCATAATCAAAGCGGAAAAACATCGATGTTATACGATTTTCACGTCGCATTGGACATATTTCAAAACAAGTCGAACACTGATCATCATCTTCTACCTGAAACTGGAAACTTTGCAAAAAAGACATTTTTTTTCCTCTTGCAAAAAAATTACGATCACCTTTTTAAAACTTTTAATCTACTTGCTCCAATAAGTGAATGCAGTGTTTAAAATTCTTATTTTTCAAGAAAATTTACGGGCTAAAGCTCTTTCTGAAGCCGAAAAACACAACTTTCGCAACCGTTCTCATGCTCAACAGGTAGCGTTTCCAGATATCGTTGACATGTCTTCCGAAGCCAGGTTCCCCTCACTCGTTTATTCTTACTGGATCTAATTGCTGGTCGGCCTTTACAGGTCTTCCCTCCTCCTCTTTAGTCCCCCACCTTCCTGGTCCCAACTCCTTGCCCACCTCTTTGTATCCACTATTGACCCTCAACTGTTTTCTTCGTGCTGGCTTCCCTGACCTGGTCCCTCCTCCAGGTTGTTCCTTCTTGGTCGCTCTCCTGGTCCACCCTAGAGGTCCCCCTTACTGCCCTTCTTCACCATCCCCTTAGTGGTCCTCCCATGCTCACGGCAGACGTCGGTGACACGACTCAGAATCAGGACGCTTGATTCGCGACATAGGGGGCCGTCTTCTAGATCCAGAAGCTCAGAAGACCCGTCCTCCGAATCCAGAAGCTCAGAAACGCGCGCAGTCGCCGCTGTGTCGAGCATGAAGAGGCTAGCATATGGCAGATTCCCTATTCTCCGTATGAATTCCCTTACGGCTCCTTTCTTGTTGGTTCCCCGTCCTGGTCCCGCCTCCAGATCTTCTCTTCCAGTGATCCTCCCTACTACTCTACCCCAATTAAGTAGCCCTCCCACGATCACGACACGACGACGGCGAGCGAACGCCTATTGGTGACATCGGTGTCACATCTTCTAAATCCGGTCTCTCTTACTGGTAATGGATCCCCTTGCTGATCCTCCTTACTGTCCCCCCCCCCTTATTGGTAACTCCCTACTTTCCTTATTGCCTAAACCCTTCTTGGTGCTACCTCTTGGCCTGCTTCATTGTTCCCAGTATCGACCCCCCCCCCAATCCCGAAGCCTCCTCCAGGTCGTTCCCTCCTGATCGCTGTCGGTTCTCCACCCTAGAAGTCCTGCTTCTACTCTTACCCCTTTACTGGTTTTCTCATTCTGATGGCACGAAGTCGGCTTCTGAGTCTGGACTCGAGTCTCACTCAGGTTAAATCACTCGACCGCCCTTGCTGTGGATTATGCGGTGTATCTCATTTAGGTTAGATCACTCGACCGCCCTTGCTGTGGATTATGCGGTGTATCTCATTTAGGTTAGATCACTCGACCGCCCCTGCTGTGGATGGTGCGGCGTATCTCACTTAGGTTATTAGGTTAGATCACTCAAACGTCATCGACCGCTAATTCAATAATATAGTGGTAGATATGCGTGTGTTTTTTTCACACAACTGGCAAGTGTGCAACCCCAGCGAAGCAGAACTTTGGTTATTAATCACATAAAGCGGCGACGGTCTGAACTAGTGCATGGCACATTCTCTTCTCTTAAGAGCCAGTCTTAAAATGCAGACTTTCGCACTTGAAAATAAGTTCTTCAGGCTAAAACTAAAAATTTTGTAACAATTCAAACAGTGTGTTCACTTGTTAGGGCGAGTGGAATAAAAGATTTTTAAATAGTCTTATTAAATTTTCCTTCAAAAAAGATATTTTAAGCTTGTCGAAGTGTGGATTTTAATCAGCTAAAAGCTCAATTTAATTCGGAGGATATCCAGCTTGATCTCAAGAGCGTCGGGCTTGCTTAGAACTGTCTGATTTGAAACGTGCCCAATATGGTTTTAAAAGCGTCATACCTGGTTCGATTTTACAGCTGCACTTTTCGATGAGGCTGCGCTGCTAGAGCTCGAGGAGGGAGGTTTTCTGTAAAAATTCTATTCCGTCACCAACTCGCGGAGGTTTCATTCATCGCATACTCACTCGTAATGCGACTGATTATACTGAACACCAATTGGCACACTAGGAGGCCCTAAAACGCATTTTTCTTCTCTTCATTTTTTAGGATTGAAGTCGTTAATGTGGCCTGCATGGAGAGATGGAAACACACCAGACCAGCCAAGCCTCATCAAGCAGCCATGCCACCCCAAGGCAGTAGATCTCTGATTGGCTGGCTCATTCAAGCTATCCCATGCAGGCCGCATTAAGGACATATAACTTCTCCATTCTGTTAAACATTTTTTTCAAAAAGACCCCTTGTATTTACACACTCTGTGACTCTGGAACGATTATTTCATGACATACCCTCCTTGTTCATACTTTTGATGCGCATCTTCTGTGGTGGAAGTGCGAGCGCTGTCACCACATCTGAACGGAGTTATTTACACCCAAAGCTGCATTGTTTTTTTTTGGAAAAGTTTTCTAAGAACTGAAAGCCACTCCAGCTAGTTGATGAACTAAGGACTAAATAGATGGCGAGAGATCGGAAGGAAACAGATAGTAATCGTGCAGGAGCCTTGACATTATACTGATGGTGAGCGCTGGATATGAGCTCAACCAAGAAATTGATAATTGTTAATCCGAGACAATGAAATAATCACTATTTTGCTGAAGTTTTCTATGAGTCACAGTGGCACTGTCACCAAATCGAACAGCATTTACGGAGGAGAATAATGTATGGATTGAAAGTGACCACCACTGGACGGACAGACGGACGGACGCAGTCCTGCCACACAGATTGTCAGAGGGCTGTACTTCATTAGTGGAATGACTCACTTAAGTAAATTCAAAAAAAAAACCTTTGAAACCTTCCGCTAAATTCGCTGAACAAGTAGGATTCAGTCGGTTAGGCCGAACCGAAAGGACTCTACTACATACAAAAGGCAAGTTTGTCAATCTGTAGGTGTGTCCGCGCGAAATTGCTTGCAGCTCCAGAGATTTCGTAACTTCACATGTAGGTCGATATCGTTCATTTCTGTTCAGGAGTTGGGCGTCACACGACTACAAGGGCTGTTGGTCGGACGTGCACAATAGCAAGAAAACAGTGCATCTCAACGATCAATACCGATCGATATTATTGGGTTTTTCATCAAAATGGCCGTTTTAAGTGGGAATCACTCAGAAAGGTTACGCGGTTCACCGGCATCACTGTAAGCAAACAAACCGGCCAAACAATATCGATCGATACTGTCCACTTTTATCCAGAAATGACAGCTTTATGGGATATAACGCTACTCGCCGGCAATATCGATTGGCTAATCGATATCAGCCGAGATTATGCACTTCAGTTCCGAAGCTCTGGCCAAAATTTATTTATTTATTCAGTCTGCTAAGTGGCAGACCAATGAAATGATAAAAGACTGCAGAAAATCCAATTTTGGCACGAACCTTTTTTGGCTGGTTTTGACGCCTCCTTAGCAGCCTTTGCTCCTAAAACACGTAGATGAAGTGTGAGACTACTGACCGGACTCCGACTAGCTAACGAGTACACCGTACTTGGTGGCTTAAGCACCGGTGGCTCTTTCGAGCTGGTTTGACTCTGAACTTTCGGCTTTTCTTTCTTCTTCTTGTGCATAATTTTTGAAGCGACTTTCCGTAATTCGCTCTCCTTCTTAGCGTCAATCTGTAAAGTAACTGCTAGTGGCACAGCGATTTGCTTCAATCGTTGCAAACTCGTTGAGAACGTTTTCAATGATTAGGAAAACTTACAATTTCACGTTCACTCAGTTGAACCGGCGAAATCTCTTCGGAACTGTCGACAACGCCACAACCAGCACTGAAACACTTTGGGACTATGTAGCATTTTGCGAAGGCTACCTTAGGTCTCAAAAGTTGACTGCTGGTAGTAAAGATGATTTGCTTACAATGTTTTGCTTTGTTTTAGTCTATGCTTTGGTGGTGCGTACGCTGCTTTCATACTCGCCTGAAGAAAATCCATCAAATTTGAGACATAGTGAATGTCTTAATGAGCTGTTTACACTTCCGTCGCAATGCGACGCTCGTGTATCGATTGACAGACAAGACAAATCGATACGGGAGCTTATCCCTACATCAAGCCGCGGCGCGATGGAGCTCTGAGCTGCCCCTACAACTGGATTTCAGCCATAAAGCAAAATCGCTTTTGAGTGTGTGACAGTCAAGTCTCTACTCCACCTACTATTTTCAACCGGAACGATTTCATCAACAATCAATCTCTCAGGTATGCGGGGTATAAGGGGTAGCGTCTCCCTGCCCTTATATTCCACATACCCATGCGTTTAATTGTTGATGAATGCGGCCGCTGAAAACACCTAGTCTACGACTATACGAGCCTGCATTCTCTTAAAAACCAGATAATTGAAGCACTTTATTCACTCACTTTAAGGGAATCACCCGCTGGTATTCTTGTAGCAGCGGTGCCATGAAGGAAGGTAAACCTTGAACGGAAGGCTAATGTTCTTTTTTTTTGTTGATGGAAGCGAGACTAGCAACCTACCTTGACGCCTTTTTCTTCAGCGCATAACTGTCGTCCTGGTTCTGTAATCAACGAAAAGATAATTCGGGCAACAAACGTAATACGAGGGAGCACAGCTGTTGCGAGCGTAATTCTGAAGTCTCCAGCGGTCATCTGCGGGCGAACTACTGTTAAAGTGGAAGGAAAACTATGAATACGACGAATGAAATTCGCCGAGAGGTGACGAGATTTACACAATCAGGTGACAGCTTTTCCTCCGTAATTTAAACGAACGGCTCAACCGGCTTGGTTCTTCTGCCTATTTAGTAATCCTCTGTCCCAATCCTTATTCACATGTAGAGCTTAGAATTATGCCTCCTACGCAACTACACAAGCTACGCGTTACCTTACGTCCCCGGCTTCAAATTATCACTCGCAGTCACCTCCAGATGACCGCTGGAAGTATCGGAATCTTGCTCGCAACAGCATTGCTCCAGCTGTCGAAAACTCCTGATCCGGATCGGCTACCAAAGGCATACCTCAGCTGGTTGAATATTGAATCCCGTCACATCCGCGCTTCGCGGAGGCTTTTTTCGATGACCTATAAGACATGGCTTACGCTGAAATCACCATAACTTTTTGCACTGCAAAAAAGAGCCCATCCTGAGGCCTTCTTGCTAAACTGGCAAAATGTTATAAAACCTACGGAGTGACCATGGGATGTGGTTCAGACGGGTTTTTCCCGCACCTGCGACTGGATTCATCGACGTTTAAACTCTGTGGTATGTATGCGGGGTAGAAGGTAGAAACATTCCCATGATGTGGTGCCATTCATCGTCTACATTACCCATCCGTTCGCCGATTTACTACTGATTGGAGGATACCCGACGGTCCTCGTGATTATCTCCGAATACCTTACATGAATACTCTACCAAGGGGAGGGCTACACCTATTGCTATGCACGGTTTCGATTTTCGGCCATCACGGGTTGTTGCCGGTCTGACATTTTCCTCTCTTCTCGATCATCTTTTGCCTGAACTCAGCTTACACGACAGAGACGTTTTGTCAAATCATGGAGGATATTCTAACCTCGTTCCCGGGAAACCACGAAAAAAAAAAATCGTAGCTAGAGGTGATCGCATTAGGACACTTGAACCGATTCGGTACACTTGGCGAGAAATCTCCTTCATCTGCCAACTTGTTTCAAGCGCATGAATAGCACTACCTTTACATTCCATGATTGTAATTGCTTATTTTGTTTGATTGGTTCGTTTTGTCTAACTAGTTTAATCGTTTCCCTTCGTTCTGTCCTTGCGTTCCTTCTCTTGTTGTTGAGCTATGTGATCACTTAAATTTAGCGTGCCCTTCATGGGCGCATAAATAAATAAATAAATAAATAAATAAATAAATGAAAACCTCCAATCAATAAAATCAATCAATAAAATCAATGAATTTCACTAGGGGTTCATTCAAATCGACGACGGGCACCATTAGAAGAGCCATACATATGTGAACGTTGAGACCAGTGCTGGTTAGGAAATTGCAAAGATAGGTCCTCTCATAGGCCGGTCTGTAGTTTTGCCTTTGCTAACTGGTTTGGTTTTAATTTTGACGCCATTGTCAAGGATTCAGAGTGCCTTCGTCCTACTAGGATAGTTCCCTTACTAAGATATCTTTATCTCTACCCAGAAATAAATGAATCTGGCACATGGCATAGTGATCCACTCTTTAATATAAACACGTCCCAGTAAGATTCTGTAGATCCACAGAGAGAATCCTAAACTCGTAATGACTATTGCTACTCATTTCTCCTTGCTCATAGATGTCGCAGGTACGAAGTGGGCCCGAAATCGGTTTTCCTAACAAAGGTGCGTTAAATTGTACATCTATAAGAGTTGCCCTCCGGAGACGCAGCTATTTTCTTTGTTTATTTTTCTTGCATTCACGAAAATGTAAGAAAAACGAATGTGCAATTATTTTTGCTTTGCGTAGTTTTACGTTAAATGCTTCAAACCCATTGCTCACCTATCCCTCTCCCTCTTTTCTTTTTCTTTTTTCCTTTTCGATCCTTGTCGCCATCATCAGTAGTAGACCTGCAAGGGAAACCTCGCCTACAGCAAAATGAGACTCCGATGGGTTAGAACACTAGGTTTCATTGACTCTTCCGCAGTCTTAGGGTGGAATATGCCGGGACCGCTATATTCCGCAAGTGTTCGTTAAGAGCATGAGCTAGCGGAACATATTCATGATAGGCGCACCAACTAACCCAGTAGATATGCCGGCGAAAGCCGTTTCGGACTATGTGGGCGTGGAATTCGCGATAGGCACACTCATCTGGGGAGTCACAAAAGTGTTCAAATCTGATGAGGAACTACAATACCGCCCGCGTCGCGCGGTCAAAAAGACGGTTTGCGACGGAAAAATCCGTCGCAAACCGTCGCATGCTCATAACTCCTTTAATTTTGAGTTATTTCAGAAATTGTTGGCACCATTCGATTCGTCTCCTCGAGATCTACAAAACTATGTATAAAATTTTACCAGGCCGCCGCGTTTTCGCCGTGGGTGGCCTAAAAAAATAACTGCAGCTGGCTTTTGCGATTGGAGCACCTTATTTTCCAGGACGTGCATGTGACGTGCAGTGTTTTCGGAGTATCTCAAGCATGGCGTGCGTTGTCAGTGCTCTGTCATGCCTGGAATGTTCCGAGAGTGCGCCGTGCACAATGCATATAGGATCAAACCTATCAATCAAATGGGCGGAAGCATGCCTACTGGGTTTCTATCTTCACTTAATGGAAAATGTAAAGCCTTCAAGACTATCTCGCACCGTTTGGAGAATTTTATAGGAAATTTCCGGCCGTCCTACTTAGCATTTGCTCCTTTCAGTCCGACGAGCCTTTGGAGTGTGCCGTACACAATGCATGTAGGATCGAACCTATCAATCGAATAATCGAATGAGTTCGACAACTGGTAGAGTGAGCGTTTGAGGAGTTCTATCACAAACTTCTAGCCGCCCTACTAAGGAATTGCTCTAAGGTTGTCCAGCTAGCCTTTGGAGTGCGCCGTGAACAATGTATATAGAGTCGAACCTTTCAATCGGGGGGGGGGGGGGGCGACCGCTTGCAAATTGCACGCGCGGGCGTGTTCGGAGCGCAATAACTCTTTCAAGTTCAGATCGTTTCGACTGGAACTCGTGGGTTTTGTAGGCAGTAAAACGGTCTAGTGCTAAGCTAGAGTAGAACGGTGTAGCTTACGAAGATGCAATGTTACAGGGGTGCGAACATGCAGATGAGGCTTGTGTGACGCATTTTTTCCGATTTCGGTGGACCACTGCAGGAAGACCCCGGCGAGCAAACGGTCTTGAAATGCGTGTGCATACAGAGCGCTTAAGGGACTTCACGATTACGTTCTCAGAACTCCTCAGCTTTCTGAAATGCCCTTTAGCCTCAGCTGCCAGTTTAAACCGGCGGAAGATAGCAGTTAGAGTTTCTTGCGCTCTTACTCGCCCAGGTTTGATTGTTCGACACTAGCAGTGGTACCGTTCTGTTCAGCATGAAAAGCGCTATCGAATGGTATCAATTCCGACCGATTCTGGGAATATCGGTTTTTTGACAATTTCGCATCGAGGAGGAGGCCGTTCGAGGCCGCTCGAGGCCGCTGCAGACGGACGATGACGTCATCGAAAATCGATGTTTTCGAAATTGGCCAAATTTTCCTCGTCCAAAATCATCTAGGGGGTTATTTGGGGGCGCTGATTACGAACCCGACGTCCGTTTTTTAAAATTCCGTCGATTTCGGTAGGTTTTGGATATTCCTCTGGATAATGGGAGGTGGCTCGGTCAGGATCAGGATTTTGCTCCAACTTCGTATAGGGGCGGGGTCTTATTCGGGGTGCTGAACACGATGCCGAAGTTCATTCGGACGATTACGGCAGGAGACCGCCCATACCGATAACTGAGGATGATCGGTGGGTCCTGACCCGACCACCCTCAGACGGGAAGTAACCTACTGCAATCGGCGGAATTTTCAAAAAAGGACGTCGGATTCGTAATCAGCTTCCCAAATAACCGCCTAGATGATTTTGGACGAAGTTTGCACGAGGAAATTTGGGCAGTTTCGAAGATATCGGTTTTCGATGACGTCATCGTCCGCGCCGGCTCGGCCAATGGCGCCCACGTCCTCGATGGAAAATTGTCAAAGAATCGATTTCTTTTGAAATTGGTCGAGAGTGATACCATTCGATAGAGCCTTTCGTGGTGAACAAAACGGTGTTACTGGGAGTGTCGGAAACCCAAATGTGGGCGAGTAAGAGGGCAGGAAATTTCAACCGCTAACTCCGCCGCCCTAAAATGGCAGCTGGGGCTAAGGCAGTTTAAACAGCTAGGAAGCTGTAAGCACGTCATCTTAAAGCACCTAAAGTGTTCTGCTCACGTGCACATTTGTAGGCCATTAGCTCCCTGCGTCTTCAAGCACGGGTCGACTGAAATTGGAAAAAATCGTGTCGCCCAAGGCTAATCTGCAT
>OX375868.1:106366267-106484830 GCA_947359475.1 Heligmosomoides polygyrus bakeri | reverse complement strand
CGTAGTTATGTAAGTATGGAATATCCAAAACCTACCGAAATCGGCGGAATTTTAAAAAACGGACGTCGGGTTCGTAATCAGCGCCCCAAATAACCCCTAGATGATTTTGGACGAGAAAATTTGGCCAATTTCGAAAACATCGATTTTCGATGACGTCATCGTCCGCGCAGGCTCGGCCTGCAGCGCTCCCGTCCTCGCTGGGAAATTGTCAAAAAACCGATGTTTAGCAAATCGGTCGAAATTGGTACCTTTCGATAGCGCTTTCCATGGTGAACAGAACGGTACCACTGGGAGTGTCGAACACTCAAACCTGGGCGAATAAAAACGTCAACGCTAAAACTCCGCCGCCCTAAAATGGCAGCTGGGGCTAAGGCAGTTTAAACAGCTAGGAAGCTGTAAGCACGTCATCTTAAAGCACCTAAAGTGTTCTGCTCACGTGCACATTTGTAGGCCATTAGCTCCCTGCGTCTTCAAGCACGGGTCGACTGAAATTGGAAAAAATCGTGTCGCCCAAGGCTAATCTGCATATTCGCACTGCTGTAACTTTGTCCAATCATAAGCTACATTGCTGTATTTCAATGCGCTATTAGAACATTTTACTGCCTACAAAACCGACAAGCTGTAACCGGAAAGGTTAACATATGACGGAGTTTTCGTGCTCAGAACACGCCCGCGCCTGCAATTTAGCACAACAACGGTCGATGTTCTCCTCGTTCTTACTCGCCCATATTACAGATTTCCCTACTCACAATAACACCATTCAATTCAGCATGAAAAGCGGTGTCAAGCGTGGTTCAATTCGATGATATCGATTTTCGATGACGTCATCGTCCGTCTGCAGCGGCCTCGAGCGGCCTCGAACGGCCTCCTCCTCGATGCGAAATTGTCAAAAAACCGATATTCCCAGAATCGGTCGGAATTGATACCATTCGATAGCGCTTTTCATGCTGAACAGAACGGTACCACTGCTAGTGTCGAACAATCAAACCTGGGCGAGTAAGAGCGCAAGAAACTCTAACTGCTATCTTCCGCCGGTTTAAACTGGCAGCTGAGGCTAAGGCATTTCAGAAAGCTGAGGAGTTCTGAGAACGTAATCGTGAAGTACCTTAAGCGCTCTGTATGCACACGCATTTCAAGACCGTTTGCTCGCCGGGTCTTCCCGCAGTGGTCCACCGAAATCGGAAAAAAATGCGTCACACAAGCCTCATCTGCATGTTCGCACCCCTGTAACATTGCATCTGCGTAAGCTACACCGTTCTACTCTAGCTTAGCACTAGACCGTTTTACTGCCTACAAAACCCACGAGTTCCAGTCGAAACGATCTGAACTTGAAAGAGTTATTGCGCTCCGAACACGCCCGCGCGTGCAATTTGCAAGCGGTCGCCCCCCCCCCCCCCCCCCCCCCGATTGAAAGGTTCGACTCTATATACATTGTTCACGGCGCACTCCAAAGGCTAGCTGGACAACCTTAGAGCAATTCCTTAGTAGGGCGGCTAGAAGTTTGTGATAGAACTCCTCAAACGCTCACTCTACCAGTTGTCGAACTCATTCGATTATTCGATTGATAGGTTCGATCCTACATGCATTGTGTACGGCACACTCCAAAGGCTCGTCGGACTGAAAGGAGCAAATGCTAAGTAGGACGGCCGGAAATTTCCTATAAAATTCTCCAAACGGTGCGAGATAGTCTTGAAGGCTTTACATTTTCCATTAAGTGAAGATAGAAACCCAGTAGGCATGCTTCCGCCCATTTGATTGATAGGTTTGATCTTATATGCATTGTGCACGGCGCACTCTCGGAACATTCCAGGCATGACAGAGCACTGACAACGCACGCCATGCTTGAGATACTCCGAAAACACTGCACGTCACATGCACGTCCTGGAAAATAAGGTGCTCCAATCGCAAAAGCCAGCTGCAGTTATTTTTTTAGGCCACCCACGGCGAAAACGCGGCGGCCTGGTAAAATTTTATACATAGTTTTGTAGATCTCGAGGAGACGAATCGAATGGTGCCAACAATTTCTGAAATAACTCAAAATTAAAGGAGTTATGAGCATGCGACGGTTTGCGACGGATTTTTCCGTCGCAAACCGTCTTTTTGACCGCGCGACGCGGGCGGTATTGTAGGCTCTGTCCTAGCTTAGAGCTCCTACAGTCTTCCTAAGCTCGTAACTCTCCCTACTTGTACTTCTTGCCATATTGTTACTGTATCGCTATAATTGTGGTGTACAGGAACCGTTATAGACCTGAGAACGATTTCTCGTCGAGAAGTCGCTAAACTTCTTCGACAGCCGTCGGACAACAGTATATTGTTATAGATGACTCCCTCGAATACGATAGCTAGCTACCCGCCTTTATTTCATTTTATTTAAGCAAAACAGAGACGAAATTAAACCCACTTGATTTTCTGAATCTTCTTTGGAGGACTGAGAAATTGGAGAGGTTTCACGCGAATGTCTTTAATCTGTGGAGCACGAGGAATGCTGGAAACAACCAAATCTATAACTCTTCATAAACATAGCGAAGCGCATACATCTGTAACTGATCACGGAATGCCTTCAGACCCTCATGGAGTCTCGTGGAAAGAAAGCTAGACAACCTGGGGGAGCTTGAAATGGTGATTGAAAACGTGAAAAGCTGAACTGCCAAATGCATTTGCTTAGTGAGTTCTGGCCGATCAAAGTCCATCATGCCGATTGATGGCCGGGTGTGACCGACCTAGCGTCGCGTGCTTAACTTACGAGTGGAAGTGCAGCGGTGGCGCAGTGGTAGTGCTCTCGCTTCGTAGGAGCGAGGATCGATTCCAATCGTCACGGATATAACCCCCTCTTGCAACACATTTTGAACAGGGGGCGCATCCATCAACGGTTAAACCCGGGCTATTGGCATTCACCATATACCTTACCCACTTAGCCGCTGCTAGATGGAAGATACTCGATGATACTTTCTGATTGTCGCGTATACCTACGAGGATTTGCTCATCTTTTCCAAGGGAAGGTGAATCTAACCCCTGCTGGTGACAATTTGCCTTCACGTTTAGCGAGTTGTCTGATGATGGAATGAAATAATTTTTCGTGGTAGAAGTAAAAAACGAATTGCGTATTCAAGAATCAACACCTCTAACGGCCTCCAAACACAACATTTTGCTTCTGACCTCAAAATTCTGAGTGCCCGAAAGCCGTCTGCATTGAGCAGTTTTACATTTCGCTTGGTATCAGCATTATCGATCAAAAATAACCATTTAAGGTGGAAATTGTTTCTTGCTATTATCGCCGTTATTAATATTACAATTATGCAATTATTGTTTATTATTAAGACTTGAATATCGGCCGCGGGGCAGACTTCACGGCAGCAAAGAGTATTGGTGTTTTGAGCGGATCCTTCATGTTGAGAACATTTGTTATCTTCGGTTTCCTTTTATGGCTAGCCTTTCCAAATAACAAAGAGGACAATTGTAGCTGTGCTGCGCAACCCTCGAAGTGGCAGGAAAACGCTTGCCCAATATTTGGGTGAGGACGTTCTTTGGGGTGCTGATCACGAAGTCTGCCATCCGTTTTTGACTTCCTTCAGGTCTGGAATTGAATTCCTTGTCTTTCCTTTTTTAACCCTCGATAAATACATATAAACGCTAGTTGTTACGAGAAGCCGAAATCACCAATCTCAGGGCAAATGTGAAGAAATTCTCGTGGGTATGCGGAAATGCCCACGAACATCGTCGACTATCATCCACCTAGTAGTAACATGGGAATTGATGAGTAAGCTACCAGGCTGTCCAATAATTCCTGTCCGAAAATTTTCAAAATTCTATAATTTTCCTTAGAAGTGTTATAATATCAGGCAAGTGTAAAAACCTTCTAGAAGGTTCTCCAGAGTTCCACGCTAGGGGGTATATAAGGCGCAGTCGCCGCCCGCGTCTAGCTACCAGTACAAGCTAAAATGGACCAAGGTCGGATTCGTACGTTCGTGTACTACGAGTGGCTGCTGGGCAACGACACGGGCACCGCGGTCGCCAACATCTGCAGAGCGTGCAAGGAGGATGCAGTGTCCCGACGCACAGTCAGGCGCTGGTTCAATCGTTTCGAGAGCGGCGACACGAGCCTCGAGGACAGGGAGCACAGCGGGAGGCCTTCTACGGTGGATGATGACGAAGTCCGTCGCTGTATCAAGGAGAAGCCGGAAGCCACCACCCGTGAACTGGCGACGACGCTCGGCTGCAGCAAGTCCACCGTCCACAATCGGCGCAACTTACTCAGCTACCACAAAGTTCTGGCCCGTTGGATCCCCCACCGTCCCCGACGGGCCTCGGTCCACCTGCTGCACGACAATGCGCGCCCCCACGTGGCGAAGGAGACCCAGCAGAAGTTGGCGACGCTCGGCTGGGAGACGGTTGCCCATCCGTCGCATTCCCCGGACCTCGCCCCCTCCGACTACCACTTGTTCCGCCCGCTGAAGCACCATTTGGCAGGAAGAAAATTCACCAACTACGACAACCTCAAATCCGACATCGCGGACTTCTTCGAGTCGCAGCCCCCGGAGTTCTGCGCGAAGGGCATCGGCGACCTGCCCAGTCGATGGGCCACTGTTGTGGATAACTGTGGTGATTATATTGTTAATTAGACTTGTTTTTCAATAAAGTTGAAAAAAATTAAAAATGGTGAAATTTTCGGACAAGAATTATTGGACAGCATGGTATAAGATGGTGGGTAGGTTTCTCCCTTATACCCACATACCCCGGGGTATAATCAAATCCGAATGCGAGTTTTATCTTTTGGGATAAGTTCAAAATGTGTTGAAACTGAAAATAAATGGTTGAGGATGGGACAAAATATACGAGAAGATCCGCGCCGACGGGAATCGAACCCACCAGCTCGCTTTTGTGAAACGAGAGTACTACCATTGCCCCATCGCTCCCTTTCCTTAGCTGCTCCGACGGCACTAGAAAGGTCGCATAAGGCGATCATCCGCTACGTGAACTTTGACCAGTCAGTACTTAATCAGAAGATGTATATACCGCACGTTTGTATATCAGTATTTCAAGCTCTAAAACGTGATATAGATCACCACCTAGAACACCATAAGAAGCTGATGGTACTCCCTGGTGAGAAGTTGAATTGTACGAGATGCTATGCTAGATTGCTAGATTGTGATGATTTTAGGTTTGACTGAGACCAACTGTTACTAAATGTGCTAAAAAACTTAGGTAATCCACGAAACAATAGCTGATACCCCGTGGTGGTGACGCCGTCTTGCTTCCTCCAAGGAAGCTGAATTCTGTACTGCCGAACTAGAGTTGTGCCAACGTCTGCAGCGTAGAAGTTCCGCGCCTAAAGAACAAATATGTAAACAGAAATACGAAACGTGATTGATGTTCTCCGCATTGGAGCTAGTTTTCTGAGTCTCAACGTTAGCACGTCTAAAGTTCCTATTCCTCATTCTTTCACGTGTAGAGCAGGTTCTGCCTACCTCAAGGTCTAAAATATCTCATCTCACCACCAGTGTCGTGTTATTTTCCACCATTTTAAGTGGTTTCCTAGCAGAACAGTGCTAAACCCTTCGCAAAAACACTTTTTTGCCCGACGGATGGCGCGCATTCTTTCGTGGCTCTAGAGTAGGACAGCTTTGTCCAACGTCCCAGATATCTCCATAGACGGTGTTTGCTGTCAGCTGGAGCAGCTCCGTATCCGCAGTATCCGCAACGGGTCCTGCCTGAGGTACAGGCTCATTTACTCACAAAAACTGATCGTAAATGATCGATACTGGTCAGTTGTTCATCGGGTGCGTTGGTATTTTCCAAAGAGCATCGGGTGCCCTCGCAGTCATGCTATATTCGACTTATAGCAAGCACAAGTGGATTATATCGATTAACATCGTTCGACCATTTGGACTTCTTTGGGCTTCATACGCTGTGATTAACAATTGACAATTAAGACAATTAAGATTAACATACTAACATCAACTCCCATCGGTGACCACAGAAATCATAGGAGACGCATCCCTCTTGCGGAGGATGGTATGGGGCAGGTGGACGTGGCTATCGAAGAGACCGGAGTAGAAGTCGTGGATGACCTTCTCCATGGTCCTTCTGGAAGAGGTGACGGCTCCGTCAGGACGTCGGAGAGCGGTCATCTTGATCTCGAAGTTGGCGAAGCTCCGGCGGGCATTGCGGATGCTCAACCCTGCCTCTGCAAACACGTCCGCCTTCACTCCTTAAGCTCAGACGTCAGTTGGTAGTTGCCTGACACCAGTGCCCCTCCACGCTGGCTGATCAGCTCGAGTTTCTGGAGACAGTAGCTGGTTCTTGGTCCCATGAGCGATATTATTGATCAGTATTGATTAGTGGATGACCTTTACTTGGTATGAAGTCGTCCAATCTGCTATTGAATTCAAGCTTTTCTCGCCTCTGTCGGTCAACTGCAGTCAAAAATCGGTACATGTCACGAAGGCGCACCGCGTGAGTGCGTGAACACGCAGAGAGGAGTGCTGAAATACATCGCTGCTTCTGGGGGACGGTCAGGAGGTACACCCGCCCCTTGCTGGGGGCGTGCGACCTGCCTCTCATCCCCCTTGCTCACCCACCCCCAACCCCCTAGGCTTCACCGAGAGTCTAACGGCTGCCTAACAAAACCATTGACACGCAAATCAAAAGTTTCCGGCTCTCAGAACAGCGGCTGTACCTCCTGACGCCACGCCCCAGCAGGGGGCGGGTGTACCTCCTGTCGCGCTGCCACTGCTTCTGCCGTAATCGCAGCGGCCAATCACGTGCCCTGACTGAGCCTGATTGATGGACGCGTTACGGCAGAAGCAGCGGCTCGATCCCGCCCCCTCTCTGATGCGTCTTCGCAACATGAATCGATAACATCAAAAATCGATAATGTCAATCAATATAGAGCAAATTATCGAACATTCGACAGTTGGACTCGACAGTTTCAAGAAGCAGCGTAGGCAATTTTTGTCGCCTACATATATAACTGCGCCTGTTGCCAGACTCACCTGATTATCTACAGGAATATAAGCGCTGCGATCGATGCGAATCACCCCTTTCCCAAGGTAGATGTGCTCCTTGAAAAAAGGGTGCTTCGTGCTGTCCAGAGGCTTCATCTCCTGAAATCGAAATCCTCCATTGATCATGCCAGCATGAGCGCATATTTTAGACTCACATAGCTCGGCACAGTGCTGCCATTACAGCTGCGAACTTCGATGCTCTCAACGATGCATTCACCACCTCGTGGGGCAGCGATCTGCTCCTGATGAACGCTCACCCAGAACGGAGACGGCACCGATAGGCAGAACGGTGCTGGACCCTTCTCTATAAGAACGTCGCCGAGTTAGAGGTAAAGGTCTGCAGCTTTTCTAGATACATTATATTGGGTTTGCTAACCAGAGAAGTACCTGAATACAATGCCTGGACAGCCGAGTGGGTTTATATGGAGGAAAGCGCCTCTGCCTCAGAGATAAACGCGTACAGAGACCATCTGCACAGCACAGCTACGGCCGACTGAAGCTGCGGAACACCACGCTCCAGCAGGCAACTCATTCAACTCGCCGCAGCCCTATCGTCGCTCATATGTGTGAGCATTGTCATGGTCTGCCAATCAGTTTGAAATCTTCTCTTCAGGGGCCAGATTAATCAACCGCTTACCGGCCGGTAACGGTATATCGGTTATCGTATCTGTTGTATCTCTCTGCATCACTTACTACGTAAGCCGATATGGTGAATTCGCTGTGGGATGATACCGGCGGTATCGTTGACGAATCCGACCCAGATGCTTCCTATTCCGGTACCTGTCAATCGACTTCTCGAGTCGAAGGTGAATCTGCTCTAAAGGTTAAGGACTTTAATTGAAAATTCATATGCTGCAGGCTAAGACCTCTACGGACCACAGCCAACAGTTACGCCTTTGCTGTTTTGACGGTGCATAAATCTATTTACTCTCCAGCAATGCTTTGCGACCTTAGTTCAGAAGTGGTTGTTTATTCTGTTCTCCTGGCAGTACGTTCTCCAGACATTTTCTTTTAGTTAGATTCTGATATTTCGCTGCCAGCAAACTGACTTTACCCTAGGTTTTTATTCGTCTCTCTTCTTTGCCTCCGTTAATTTTTAGTAGATTTTATATGTTTTATTGAGTTTAATTACATTGTTACTCTTAACATGTTATGACAACAAGCGCATCGTCGGATGCATAAATGGAATGGAATTGATAAAACTCAGTGCCGAACAAAAAAATTCTCTCATTGCGTTCTTGTTTAGCATGCTTCTACACCACTTTCACATCAAATTGGACTTAAGGGATATAAGGCCGTGGCCTTCGTTTTTTTTTTGCACACGGGTCCTTTCCCCCATAAGTACCAAGTGGACTTTTTTTTTAATCAAAAAGGACACTGTTCCAAGCAAGCCAGACGCATTTGCAATCCAGCGGCACTCCTTCCGAATTAAAACGAGCGCAGTCGCGCATAAGTAAAGCCTTTCCGAGAGGATTCGAACAATTTTTTGGTCAAGGAAAATTTCGTACGACCTTCTTCGATTTTGTCTTGATTCACCTACGCCATTAAGTAAACAAAATGTTTGAATTTCTTTTAATTTCTAAGGAAAAATAAGGATAAAGGATAAGGATAAAGGACGGCGTTACTCAATCCTTTTTGGGATGCGCCACGCATTCTACTTCTACGGGATGTCGTGGAGGCGATTTGAATGCGCATTTGGCCATACAATGACTTGCGGTGGCCAGCCGATGAACAAGTCAGCGCTTTATCCTTCCCAGACAAGTCTGGTACCAATTCACCGACTCCGGAGGGATGGAAGGCTTGGTTGGCCTGGGCGGGAAATCCGAACCAGGAACCTGGTATCCGGTGCAGTCGACAGTCGGCGCCTCCTCCGACTGCGCTACACGCGCCCACTAAGAAATACACTGCCAAGGAAAAATAATGGTTTAAAAATATGGGTACAGGTCGCGAAGTCGTCTGTCGAACAGCTTCAGTCGGCCGTGACTCTGCTCAGAACACGGATCTGGTCGGGGCATCGCATCCGCATTTTGTTATTTTTGAGACAAAGGCGCTTAACTCCATACACACGAAGTCCGCTATTTCGACACCGTTCAGATAGTTCCTCGACAAGAGCAACGCCACTAGAAACTTACTTTTATCCAGCCACGTCCTCCCTAAGACTACTGGCACGGTATGCACACCAGGTGCGTGTGTAAATATCCAGTTGCCCACACGGCCTCGCTTACTCGGCTAAAAAGATCGCGTTTAAGGAATGCGGAGAGGTACGAATGCGAAGAACTGCGTCTGTTCAAATTTTGAGGTGAATTTTTTGGTTCTCGGAGGGAAGCGCTAGAAACGCAGAAAAGAACAGACTTCTTTCGGCTTAGAAATTGCAAAGAAACATACACCTGGGCCAGCTCTCCGTCTCAGTCTTGAAAACTAGCTCATTTCGAATTATGTCACCGTTATCAAAGTGATAGAGAAAAGTGTCCCCTGCCCGCTGGGATAGATCCAACTTTTCTTCGTAGATATTCTTCTACACTTTTAAATAACATTTTAAATTGAATAGAATTTCAAATTTTTAAATATATGACAACACTGAAATTGATGGCCCGATCGCTCAAGAACTGAGGGCGAACTTCAACGAGATCCTGTTTGCTCCAGGCCTCCCCCTGCAGCCATGGCTGCGGTCGCATCGGAGCACGCTAAACGCTTTCGCCCGGAAAGCAATAGTGCGTTGCCAGGTTCCAACGGAGTAGCAACATGTGTTGCTGTTCCAACTGAATAGCAACACACAGTTGCCATTTGCAACTGCAGTTGCTAAAATGTTGGAGGGGCGAAACCGGTTCGGCCCGGGGTGCCGCAGTGTCCGAGCATACTGTATGTCCATCCATGGTTAAGGCTTTCGTTTTAAAAGCTTCCATTCACATTCTATGGATATTTTGAAGGCTCTGCTTCACCGCTGTGGATTCGTAGGATCCCAAAATCGTCATCCGCGCTAGGGTTTGGTACACTTCTAAGGGTAAGGATCACGATAAAGAACGTCGTTAGACGATTTGTTCTGGAATGCGTCACGCATTCTACTTCTACGAGATATCATGAAGGCTACTTGAGTGCTGTTTGGTTAACACTATGGCTTACGGAAGCTAGTCGATGAACAGATCGGTGTTTTATCCTTTCCAGACAAATCCGTTGACGTTAGAAATATCCTGTTGGCACAGCAGAGCACACACACATGTTATGGAAACATTAGGAAACATTAATGACCTTAACACGAGTCGAATGGGACTGTCAGCAACTTCAATGAGACCAGTTCCTGTCGACATTGTTTCCGAATTTCGAGCGCAAATGAAGTCCTTGGTTCGGTCAGCATTTCACCAAGAAAACAGACTCTTTCGCTTTATTTCGTTGAAAAGTGTAAAACGTTGGAAAGGTGCGCGATAGTTTTTACTTTCTCTAGTCCTTTGAATTATGCGCATTGTGCTTGCTTGCTTCAGCTTTTATTTAAAAATGCTTTCATCAGCCTTACCTCCACATCTGTATTCTGAATGGCGATTTCGATCATATTTCTGCCGTATCTAACCGTCGCCATGCCTCGAACGGAACGTAAAGACGTTCGCCGTGGTATTCTATCGTAAGGCTCCACAACCTCTCCGGCTCCATAAATTCGAAGCACCTACAATCACTAGGGATATCCAAATTGTGTCGCAACGTCTAATCGTAAGAGCTGTTCACGTTACTCCTTAGCAACAACATCAACACAACAGCAATAAGAGTCGCAGGTGCCGCCTTATCCTGAATACTGACCTACTGATCTTGAATACTGTTCACCTATCTAGAGCTCGCACTTTAGAAAGGATATTTGTATGGCTAAGCACGTACAACAGGCATTCAAGCGCCTTCTTTAGCCGCTGCTGATAAAAGGTAAAATATTCCGAGCCTCTCTCAAACGTTACCATTATTCGGATTAAAATCTTTACAGGAGAGGTGTGTAGTTTTAGACCCATCGTTTACCTCCCGTATCCTGCAGAAAGAGGTGAAATTGACCTTAAGTAAATATTGGATTTTAGATCAAGTATTGAGCGCAGCGGTGGTTCAATACTGAACATTCAGAGATCTGTAGCATGAAGTTCAAGTAATGCTTAACAACTTTTTCATCAGATCTGCCAGGGGGTTCGGATCGCTTTCAGTGGATATTTCCAGAAGTTACTGGAAGTCAATGTCACCTCTTTCGACAGAATAGGGAATTGCACAGCTAATTAGATAGTTATATAAGGAATCTAAAGACACCCTTCACCTGCACTCCTGCACTTCAACTAAATAAAACTATCATTGAATAAAACAGCATAACAGCCGCAACTGAAGGGTTGGGAATCAGCTGTCCTGAAGGCTTGTCAGCTTCTTAGCTGGTGATATTTCACTATTACATGGTATACAGATTTCCCGGCGGTTGGTTGAGCTGGAGGACAGAATGGGTGCTGTACAAAAGATCAGGAGGCTTCCTGAAAGGAGATGATGCTTTAAAATGAGAATGTCCATGAGAACTTTGGAGCCAGATTCGGCGGTGTATGAACAACACATTGCCGGGAGCAACACCAGCATTATCTTTTATTGCTCAAGAGGCTATACACCACGCGTGCAGGCCATGCTATGCGACGGTGGACCGCCAGCTGAATGTCATAGCGCTCGGGAAAGAGTGTTTCTAGATTCCTTATATATACCATCTTCAGGTCGAATTGGACACTTTTCATGTCAAATCAACCTTTTTCACGTCAAATTGGACACTCTTCTAAGCTCGCCTAAGACTTTTTAAATCAAAGAGAACTCTTCCGAATTGCAACAATTTTTATACAGATCGAACTACAGACTCAACAAATTGGTTAGAAAAATTTTTGTTCAAGGAAAATTTAGAATAACTTTTTTAATTTTTTTTACTTTAGCTGCCCGAATGAGTGTAATAATTTCATAAAATTTTAAGTTTTGGAGAAAATACCAATTTCTATTTTGTTTTACGGCGCATCAAAGCAGCAACCACAAAGTGTACTAAAAGATTGGATTGCGCCATGCACTCGAAAAGCTCGCTGCGATTTTTATTTGATTGGTAGTGTAATGCTGCTTACATGGAATTACGAGGTAGCGCGTTCTTGGCAATTGTACTTGTTGCATTGTCTACAGTTCTTTTTGTGTAAGAAAAATCACGAACTACGAACTACGAACGAACTGCGAATCAGACCGGATTGTGCCATGCACTCGAAAATCTCTTCACGATTTTTAATCAATTGACTATGTTTATATGTTGATTTATACAAACCTGTAAAGTATTTTTAAGAACGCGCATACCTCGTAATTCCATGTAAACAGCATTTACATTATCAATCAAATAAAAATCGCGACGAGCTTTTCGAGTGCATGGCGCAATCCGGTCTTTTAGTACACTTTATGGTTACTGCTTTGCTGCGCTTTAAAACAAAATACAAATCGTCATTTTTTCTCTAAAAGTAAAAATTTTGTAAAATTATTACCCATTCGGGCAGCTAAAGTAAAAAAAAAATCAGAAAAAATGTTTTAACACATTTGCGTAAGCCTGGAGAGGCTGGTAGCGAGGCTATATGCTGTTACAGGATGTTTTGTTGCGATCAAAACTCTTGCGCCAGGCGGGACTCGAACCCGCATCTTCTGCTTTCCGGGCAGCGATGTTCGCCTTACACCACCAGCGCTGTTTGACCGCACGTAACATCCGCGATATCCTCCAATACAAATCGTCATTTTTTCTCTAAAAGTAAAAATTTTGTAAAATTATTACCCATTCGGGCAGCTAAAGTAAAAAAAAAATCAGAAAAAATGTTTTAACACATTTGCGTAAGCCTGGAGAGGCTGGTAGCGAGGCTATATGCTGTTACAGGATGTTTTGTTGCGATCAAAACTCTTGCGCCAGGCGGGACTCGAACCCGCATCTTCTGCTTTCCGGGCAGCGATGTTCGCCTTACACCACCAGCGCTGTTTGACCGCACGTAACATCCGCGATATCCTCCAGGTCTGTCAGCACCCACCCGTGATACGGGGATGGGCCGGCCGCTGATATCAGCATGGAACCGGTTTGATCGCAACAAAACATCCTGTAACAGCATATAGCCTCTCTACCAGCCTCTCCAGGCTTACGCAAATGTGTTCAAGCATTGTTACTAGTAAGGTCTTCAGCTTAACCGGTTCCATGCTGATATCAGCGGCCGGCCCATCCCCGTATCACGGGTGGGTGCTGACAGACCTGGAGGATATCGCGGATGTTACGTGCGGTCAAACAGCGCTGGTGGTGTAAGGCGAACATCGCTGCCCGGAAAGCAGAAGATGCGGGTTCGAGTCCCGCCTGGCGCAAGAGTTTTGATCGCAACAAAACATCCTGTAACAGAAAAAATGTTATTCTAAAATTTCCTTGAAGATGGGCCGGATTTTTCTAACCATTGCATTGAGTCTGTAGTTTAACCTGTATAAAGGTTGTTGCAATTCGGAAAAGTTCTCCTTGATTTAAAAAGTCTTAGGCGAGCTTAGAAGAGTGTCCAATTTGACGTGAAAAGTGTCCAATTTGATTTGAAAAATGTCCAATTTGATTTGAAAAGTGTACAGTTTGATTTGAAAAATGTACAATTCAACCTGAAAACGGTATAATTACTTAATTAGCCGTACTTTTTCTGTCAAATCTCTGCACCCACCGTAGTCGGATAGAGCCATGATTTCTACTAGACACTAGAAGAGAAAGCACTCTTTTTAAGCTGTCAAGTTATCCGCAGGCTTGCATCCTTTCCGCTAGCTCTGCCCATCTTGTCGGTTCTACGTGTGAGGTTGGCATACCCGTGTCCCGAATCTGCGAGAGGTTAGTTTGCATAAGAGGCATCATGGCCAACTGTTGCTATATTGCTAGGATAGGGTCACTTGCAATGCGGCCGACGTCTTTTCACTAATTCCACAATGTCACTGGTTCAATGTACTACTGTAGGGGTACTTGAAAGGTATTCCTTGGAACCGTAGCCTCACTTCCCTCTTCCCGATTGGCTGTGCCTTTCGTCTGAGTAGACTCATTGTCGCGTGGGCGAAATAGGTAAACGTCAGTCACCTGTCTCAAGTTCACTTGGTCGCAGTTCCGTGTCAGTTTCCGTTTCGAGTCGATTGAAATCGGAGCTCTCAGCGGCGTTAGCGTGATAGCGTGCTGAAGTTCTTCTCGCATCGACGCCCTGTTTCAATAACCCCCCCCCCCCCCTCGCCCCACTCACGTCTTTCACGGCCTTCTCCTCTGTCGGCCTGATATCCTTCACGAGATGATGTGCACATCGCCTCCTTCGACGAGCTCTAATCCTCGCCGATCTGGACTTCAACTCACTTATCGACCTGAACAAACGTTACAAATCCAAGCATGGTTTGTGACGAGTTCGAGCAAGACGCATGCGCTTCTTGGAGCAGCAGTAGAACATTATTTCAGCTACTATTTGAGTTCAAATAAAGGATTTATGGATGCAGTCCTGGTTGGTGGTGACCGCTTCTAAACGATTCACCAATGTAACGGCACACAGTAAAAGGGGAACAGCAGGTAGAAGTAAGTAAACTCCGCCAACTTGATTATCCAGACAGATCCAGTTTCCGAGTTCCCAGTCGGGAGAGAGGAACCAAAAAAGACCGTTCTGGATAACATCAGTAAAATAAAATAAAATTAGGCCAAGACACCAGCAGTCAATGTTTTGGACACGGGTAAGACAGCGGGCTTCACGCCCTAATCATTTGCACTCGTCACGCCTAACACACAATTGTTATATTTTTTATGGTTTCTGTTATTTATTTTGACTTGATCTCGTTAGTGCAGTTGTTTTCTAAGGAATAAATAAGTTCAGTAAATTTCAACACTGAACACATTCCGTTCTTACGAAATCGTTTAAGAGTGGCCACCACCAATTAGGATTGCACCGACTTATGGATAGAGCTATATGTAGGTTGTGCGACTTCCCTAATAAAGAGAGAGCACTTCTTTCAATGAGTTTTATCTCTTTTACGATGGGAGCAAAATTGGAAGCGAAATCTCTCACAAACGCTACCCTGCACACTGAACCAGCCCATGAGTGGACCTCTCTTATCTACGTTTTCGTTAGGCATTGCTACACTGCTGTTGTGTTTGAGCAAGAATTCTGAATTTACTAGAGTGTGAGCAACGAGGCTAATGTATTTTTTATTTCTGTTATTGTTTATTTATTGCGATGTCACTAAAAAGTGGCTTCCTCCATCCTTCGCCTACCGTAGGAAGCACGAAGAAGAAAAAGCATGTGATGTGGAACTGTACGACTAACCAGAATACTATCTCAACGGTAGGTCGGAACGGCGCAAGAATTGTATATGGACAGGACCACCTCTTCCTGGGAAGTAACAAACTGCAGGTATCTCGACCCCAATACAACTCTGCGCAGAGTTAGGGGCGACGGAAGTCGCACTCGGCGCAGTGCACAGGTGGCGTAGTAGGGAAGCGCTCGGGCTCGTGAGCGAGGGTCGGGGGTCTGGATCCGGCGTACTGCGTTTGTTTTGCACTTTTGCAAAATCCATGTTTATCATAGAGTAATCCACCTAGGGGTACTATAGTGTGTTATAGAGCATGTTTACATATAACATATGCAGATTAGCTAAAACATTCACTTCTGTGTAGCACTTGTTTGGAGCCTATTTTGTGTGACCGTAGTTATGTAACGATAGATATTTTGTGGCACTAGTTAAAGTTCTGACTCCACCGACAAGACTTCGGTCAAAAAAATTCCGCTGAAGCTTTGTCTAGGAGGTTATTTGGGGTGCTGATCACGAATCTGACATCCGCTTTTCACGATGCTGTTCTGCCGTCACCGGCAGAAGCTTTAAGAATGTAATCCTAGTGCCTTCCTGTATCTATATTATCCAGCCGGATCGTGAAGAACAGATATCAGATTCGTGATCAGCACCCAAATAACCCCCTAGACAAAGTTTCAGGGAAATCCGTGACCCTTCCTAGACCACCCTTGTTAACGGTATGGGTGGTATGTTATATGTAAACATGCTCTATAACACACTATAGTACCCCTAGGTGGATTACTATATGATAAACATGGATTTTGCAAAAGTGCAGAACAAACGCAGTCCGCGGGATCCAAACCCTCGACCCTCACTCACGAGCCCGAGCGCTTCTCCACTACGCCACCTGTGCACTGCGCCGAGTCGCGATACGAGCCCTCATCCCGCGCGCACCCTTCAGCTGTGGAGCACGTGAATCAACAGGGCGCCAACACGCGACTTCCGTCGCCCCTAACTCTGCGCAGAGTTGTATTGGGGTCGAGATACCTGCAGTTTGTTACTTCTCAGGAAGAGGTGGTCCTGCCCATATACAACTCTTGCGCCGTTCCGACCTACCGTTGAGATAGTATCCTGGTAAGAACAGTGACTCAGAACATGATTTTTAATATTTTTTAAACATTTAATTATTTTGTTTATTAATATTAGGTTGGAAACTAAATTCGTGGATTCTCAAGCATCTTCAACTAAAGTGTTTATTAACAAATAACTAATGACAATTCTTAATCGAGGTAATATCCGTTGGAACGCAGAACCGCTTCCCATTTATTAGGTAATTGATCAGTCCCACGGCTCAATTCTTGTGGTTTTGAAGCGAAAAATCCTTGGTGTCGTTTGACCTGATCCACACTGATAAATCGTCTTCCAGCTAAAGAGTGCTGCAGCGAACGAAAAACGTGGTAGCCACTCGGCGCACAGTCTGGGCGGTAAGGTGAATGAGTTAGACGCTCTCAGCTAAGGTCTTCGATTTTTTGAGGAGTCCGGTTCGCGACGTGTGGTCCGGAGTTATCCTGCTGAAGGATGATGCCACCCTGGAAGAGCTGTCGGAACCGATTCTGGCGGAGTTCAGTCTCCACGCGGTCACGTTGAGAAGAGTAGACTTCGCCGTCAATACGGAACCGCTCTCGGAGAGTTCCAAGAGGATAACACCTTCCCGACACCACAAAACGGAGAGCGTCACCTTCTTCTGGTAGGGCCAGGTTTAGGCGTTGGCAGCAGCTTCTATTTTATTTTAAGCCTCTGGTTAGAACGCAGATGATTATCCAGTGGAATCCACTTTTCATCACATCTTACCAGTTAATGGAGAAATGGTTCCTGCTTGTGACGGTCCAACAATTCTATCGCGGCATCCACACGCTTCTTCCTCTGCGATAGGGTCAAGTCGTAAGGCACCCATTTACCGAGCTTTACAGAAAAGCAGACGCTGTGCAGAACCTTCTCAATAGAGGTATGAGAGCACCAGAAGGCGTTGTAAGTCGCGGATTTCCTTCGATAGCGCTAATTACAGCTCGACGATCAAGGGCAATCGGTCGTCCGGTGCTTCGCTTGTCTTCAGTTTCGAAGTTGCCATCACGGAACCTCTTGAACCATTTGAACGCTGTCGATCGTTGGACAACTTCATCCCCTACAGCCGCACAAATGTTGCGTCAGACTTCAGCTGCAGAGTCGCCTAGCTGGCACTCATGAAGAGGGCGTTCGCGAATAGTGACTCTGGGTCCTTTCATTTCAGAGTGAAAAGCTCCCACTAAATCGGAATGGCAGGACAGCAAAAGTAGTTTCGAAAAGTGCAGACTAATTGGTTTCAAACAGTGGAAAGAGCAAGAGAATTGATGGACAAATAACCTGATCTCTACTAGAAGAAGTGACTACGAATGAGTCCACGAATTTAGTTGCCAACCTAATATTTTTAGATTACGGTAGCCTGAGCACGGGCAGACACACAGGCGACGCGGTTGGGTGGGGAACGTTTGAGTGAAGTTTGCCCAGGGAAAGAACACTTATAGTCTTTACCCCGGGTTTATTTGTTCTACAGATCTATACTAGCCGGAGGAGAGCACAACTAGAGAAGCGAAAGAAGAACAAACAGGGTGAGCTCTTAAGGCCTCCGCACACTTTTGCGGCAACACGGCAGCCATATCTCTAAGCACGGGCAGAGACGCGGATAGGCGTCGGCGGCAAAAGTTGCCGCTGATGTGCCGCCTAGACGGCAGGTTAAGGCAGCGGCAATAATTCACTTGCACCATTTCAGCCGTTTTGCCGCCGGCAGAGTGTTGTCTAGGATCTAACTTATCATGGCGGAGATCTAGAATGTTAACTGGTAATGATAATGAAACCGCGTTGACGATGGAGTGGGGCAGCAAAATTGATGATAAGTGCCGCGCGACGTCGTCCTTTCACTTTCACGAGGCAGTTTTGCCGCCTTCACGGCAGTTTTGGCGCCGCCGCATGCCGCGTTGCCGCAAAACTATGTATAGACCTTCAGGGCTAGGAAATGGCGAAAGAAATTTCCCTCGTATAGTCATTCAGTGTGTTACCCTTTTTAAATTGGCCTGCTTTTCGCGCTGTTGCCAAACATGGTGAGGGGCCCACCCCCACTAGAATAGATCCTGTTCTCATTCTTCCGTTGATCTATGCAGGTTCATTTGGGACTTCTACCCTGCGCCGCTTTGCCTCAAAAGCAGAATAATTTAAACGGGTTAACGGCATCGGCGGGCGTTAAGGCTTTCCTCCCTAGTCTGGGTATTGCCGGGCAGCGCCGTGGTTCTAATCGTTGATAATTCAATTTTTCTACTCTACCGCGTCAGTTTGTACTGTTATTTGTAAATAAATATTGTTTTGTTTTGTTAAACAGTGCGCACTTTGTGTCGTTAAATAGAAGCAACACTTGTGACTCTTCGGGATCATTGCTAAAAGATGTAAATAACAATGGAGTTGATAGCCGAAGAGAAACGATGAATAAGGAAAAACGGTGAGCAAGAGCGCTATCGAGCCTATATATTGGACCCGATCGAAAATCCTCGGATAATTGGAGTATTCGGCAAACGGCGACTTTGCGAGCCGCGAATTTTTAGGATGATTCGGATCGGAGCATCCTAATCGAATATCCGAAAATGATTCATTCAATCCGTTGCACCGATCGGAAATTTTCGGACAAGTGGGTCTTTCGGATAGCGCTAATTTCAGCATTCCGGACTTTTAAATGACTCGGATACAATCAATTTCGTTTGCCTCAGATTTTCAAGTGATTCGGTTGCTTTTTGACCTTTTGTGGGTTTTTAGAAAGATTTCGGCGCAATGCGCGGAGGGGGGGGGGGGGACGTCACCATATCCGCCTGCTACGCTCAAGGCGGTCGAAGCCCATGGGCTGTCCCCTCCCCCCGTTCGCGCATTGCGCTGAGGTTCCTCAAGAATTGAACGGTACCTTTCATCCAAAAACGCCAGCAGATCCATTTCGCTTTTAGCACTTCTAAACCTTCCATGATGATGATGATGATGATGGTGGTGGTGATGATGAGATGTGGCGGTCTTCACGTCAGATCCCGACGACGCTCGCTGCGAGATTTCCGTCATGTGAGAATGACCATGTCGGCTGCTGAGAATGTCCAAATACGAAGCGAACGTGTGACTTGACCGCGGTCTCAGATGTAGTTCAGAAGCAGCTGTAGACGGCTCGATCTCCGGCTCAACATATGCCTCAGCCTCCGCGCTCGGAAAGTTCTGGAGAAACTCTTTCGACAGCGTCGAGCGCTTGGGGTCTCCCCTTTGGAGGAACTCTCTAGACAATGATGAGCGTTTGCTTCTACGCTTCGGCTCTGCCGTTCCTGTGTCAATGTCTAAAATCTCCTTGGAAGCTGCTGTACCCTTCTTCGCCTCCTTGGTGGAATGCTTTTCTGAAGACTTCTTTTCGTCTGCCTTCGGTTTCGGTGGCATCTGCTGCTCTGTTGGCTTCTGCTTCTGGCTGGGCAAGCTCGAACTGACAGTCGTCGTGTTTTGAGCTTTTGAGAGAGAACCGTCGTCTTTCACTCCGTACTGGGTCTGAATAACCCAGTGAGAACTCGGGACGCGTGGCGGACTTGGCTGAGGCGGCACCCTCTCCACTGACTGCCTTTTCCTTGGATCAGTGCTGATAATCCAGTCCAGCTTTGTGGGAGACTTATGGTCGACGACATTCATGTCGACTTCTGCTTCGCGCGGCTGCTGCTGAGCACCTCTTGTCTTAGGAGTCTCAGCAATTGCACCGTGCGAGTCCGGCGCCTGTTGCGACGGCACTAAATGTGTCGGCGCAGTCTGAGGGCGTTCCTGTCCCGGTCCATATCGGGTCTGGATGAACCAGTCCGAGCTCGGCGCGCGCTGTCGCCTTGGCTCAGGTGGCACCGGCTCAACTTTTGTCCTCTGGTTCGGATCCGTGCTGATAATCCAGTCCAGTTTCACCTCTGGCTTAAGGCCGACAGTATTGATGTCGACCTCCGGCATGTCCAGCGGAGCTTTCAGACCTCTGACAGCACTCCCCTCCTCATTCTTCTCACCGTGCTGGGTCTGAATGATCCAGTGGGAGCTGGGCACCCGTTTCGGTCGTTTCTCCATCCCAACGGAGTGTTGAGGTTCTTGACCTGCTTCCGCTCCCGGTCCATACTGGGTCTGGATGAACCAGTGGGAGCTCGGCACACACTGCGGTCTTTGCTCGGGCTCCACCTCCTTACGGATTTCTTGTCTGTGGTCGGGGTTAGTCGTGATAATCCAGTCCAGCTCTACGTCGTACTTCTGATGCGGCAAATTGGCGTCAACTGTGCGCTGTGCTCCCTGACTAACTGCAGCTGCAGGAGCATCCCGTCCTTGTGAGCGTCGTCGTCGCCTTCTTCTTCTTCTGAATGCAAATCTTTGAGTGGACCTGGAGCTTCGTCTGAGATGAGCTGTAGAACTTACTGTGGTTCTTCTGAGAGTTCTCGTAAGCAGTCCTCAGTTCGATCTAGACTTTCCGTCACCTGAAGCAACGGTTTTGTGTCACAACAGCTCTTCGACGACGGCGACTCGGCGAGCTTACTTCTTCAGACGTCGAGCCGATGACGTCCTCCAGTCGACCACCACCTTGACCGCTCATCTGGATTGACTACCTTCTAACAATGACTCGTACCTACCGCACAGCTCGTTTATAAACGCCAAAACAACAAACACAGTAGTATAGAGTATTATCATAGTTTGATCTACCGTACAACAAGGGGAAGTTGGAGGAAGGGAAGCAGCAACTGGATCCTACCCCACAACAGGAGAAGGGCTGGAACATTTGGAGATGAGCCTGTCTTTTTTATGAAAAACCTTGTATAGATTCTTGTGATCCAATACGCACAATCATAAATTAGTGCTTAATTACCTATTTTTACCAGGCTATCCAATAATTCTTGTCCGAAAATTTCACCATTTTTATTTTTTTCAACTTTATTGAAAAACAAGTCTAATCAACAATATAATCACCACAGTTATTCACAACAGTGTCCCATCGATTGGGCAGGTCGCCGATGCCCTTCGCGCAGAACTCCGGGGGCTGCGACTCGAAGAAGTCCGCGATGTCGGATTTGAGGTTGTCGTAGTTGGTGAATTTTCTTCCGGCCAAATGGTGCTTCAGCGGGCGGAACGAGTGGTAGCCGGAGGGGGCGAGGTCCGGGGAATACGGCGGATGGGCAACCGTCTCCCAGCCGAGCGTCGCCAACTTCTGCTGGGTCTCCTTCGCCACGTGGGGGCGCGCATTGTCGTGCAGCAGGTGGACCGAGGCCCGTCGGGGACGCCTTTCTCGGATGGCGGCGGCTAGTTTCTCGAGCTGATCGGTGTAGAAGGAGGCGGTGACCGTCCTGCCTTGCGGGAGCAGCTCGCAGTACAGCATGCCCTTGGCGTCCCACCGGCAGCAGAGCATGATCTTCAACGGGTGCAGGTCGGCTTTCGGCGTCGTCGGCGGCTCTTCTCCGCGCGGGATCCAGACGGCACAGCGGGCGACGTTGTCGTAGAGGACCCAGCTCTCATCCCCAGTGACCAGGTCCTCGAGAAGCTCCTTGCGATGCGGACGAAGGAGGAGGGACTGGCAGAGGGCCACGCGGCTCTGCTTGTTGGCGTCCGTCAGACGGTGGGGGATCCAACGGGCCAGAACTTTGTGGTAGCCGAATAAGTTGAGTCGATTGTGGATGGTGGACTTGCCGCAGCCGAGCATCGTCGCCAGTTCACGGGTGGTGGCTTCCGGCTTCTCCTTGATACAGCGACGGACTTCGTCATCATCCACCGCAGAAGGCCTCCCGCTGTGCTCCCTGTCCTCGAGACTCGTGTCGCCGCTCTCGAAACGATTGAACCAGCGCCTGACTGAGCGTTGGGACACGGCATCCTCCTTACACGCTCTGCAGATGTTGGCGACCGCGGTGTCCGTGTCGTTGCCCAGCAGCCACTCGTAGTACACGAACGTACGAATTCGACCTTGGTCCATTTTGGCTTGTACTGGTAGCTAGACGCGGCGACTGCGCCTTACATACCCCTAGCGTGGAACTCTGGAGAATCTTCTAGAAGGTTTTTACACTTGCCTGATATTATAGCACTTCTAAGGGACAGGAATTATTGGACAGCCTGGTAAATCAAACAATTAACTCCTATGATCAATATGTGAGCTAATACGTGAGTCTGTTCGTCTGTCCGCGCAAAATTAACTTCGGCTTGGATTGCTTTCAGACTACCCATCGATTTTCTTAAGTTCTTTTTAGGGTGAATCGTTTGAAGTGGGCCGGTGCATACATTTCACAACAGTAGGCAGTATCGATTGGCCAAATAACCTCGATCGATGTCATCGATTTCTGCTTAGAAATCACCGAAGAATGTTAGCCGGTTTAAATAATTCCCCCGTGTGAGCAGTATCGATTGACCAATGCTGCCTGGCATCATTAGAAGAGTGACTCTCATAAGGGTATTCAGAATACAAAAATTGTAAAAATGCATGAACCCTTCACATCGTACCGCATTAGTTCGTCCACGCAAAATTAATGACCGCTGGACAGGTTCTGCTACGTGGAAGTAGGACCACAGACCGCTTTAAGAGGGGATTACGCGAAAATGATGGCCTCTTGCTGAAATTGGTAATAGCAGTGAGTAATATCAGACGATACTATCGATTTTTTCTTGCACTGAGTTACTTGAGATGAGACGTGCGAAGGCTTCACTCCAAGTAACCAAAATCAATTCATCGCTATCGATCTTTGCCAAGAGAAAAGGCGGCCGTTAGTGTGGCAGACAGAGAGGCAAGCCCATCCGCTCGTCTGTTCGTCGTTGTTTCCGTCCCTCTGTCCGTCAAGAGGTTATTTTCGATCGATTTTGCCCGTTCACAGTTCACAGTTCGTGGAGTGAACATCGCTTCGCGACTCGTAAATAAGATATATAAGACCAATCAATATCGATCGATAGCATCTATTTTTCCTCCCGTTGTCCATATTCTGCTCTGCTGTTTACTTGACTCCGAACCGCCTGTTATTCGACCACGTTATAATCATTTACATGACGCGTCTGGCGCAGTCGGAGGAGGCGTCGGCTATCTCCTGTCGAGGCGAATCATGCCCACCATGCCTCAGGAACTCAAAAAGTGGTACAGCTATGCTTTTTTTGATAAGAATATGCCTCGACTAAGTCATCGACTGGCCATCGTAAACGGCTGTATAAATCGAGTATGCATTCCGATTCCCACTATCATGATAAGCAGAAAGTATGTGGAGCATTCTAGAAGGCGATTGAAAACGCTGCTCCTAAACCTGTAGCCTTCACGGTTTCTTAATCTCCCAAAGCGGCGAAAACAGATAGACCTATCACCCTCTAAAATTCGGAGGAAAAATGTTGAACGGTGACCACCAGTCCAAAGTCCTCCTCGGACATTTCGAGCCATCTGACACCTCATGAGTCACGACGAGTTCAGGAGAGGCGCTGCGGCCGATGAGTCATCCGTCCAGACGACGACTATGTGGCTGTCGCAACGTCGGCTCTGCGTCTCTTCTCCGTGAAGTGGCGACGAGTGTCCGGAGAGTTTTCCCGTCGGACTTCGACCGAGAGCAGCCTTGACGTCGCGGCGCTCGCCGGCTTAACAGTTGTTAGCTGATATAAAAGAGAAGAACCAGCATAACATCAGCAGCTCCGGAACTATCGAACGACTCCCCAGCAAGCGCCCTCGCCCAGTCGTCATGTACTACTCGCTGCTGATACTCCTATTTTCCAGCACGTTTGGTGAGTTTTCAGAAGCGTAACAGAGACCAGACTCTCTGACTTTGAGAGGTCATGGGTGTCATCGACTTTAGCAAAGGATATGGATCACCGCCTTTTTTGTGAAAAATCATTGGGTTTTGTAAGCAGAAATTCAAAAATCTACACTTCTGACCCAAAACGAGCGATAAAACCTTGCTGTCTCACTAGCTTCAAGTAAGTCAGTAACGCTGTTTAATACTAATGCAGATAAAAATATCTTAAATGCAAAATTTTTTAAAATAATTGGAGATTAAATTATTCAAATACGGCACTGTTTACTTCTCTACTCAAGCTTGTAGAGCATAACAGGAAATAGCTGCAGAAGAAAAGCGTTTCAATAATTAAATATGACTTATTTTAGAGGACTGGAATCACTGCCTTCTTCTTTGTAAAGAAAAATGAACGCTGTTTGCAAGCAGAACTTCAAAAATCCAACCTGAACTGAAACCAAGATTTTACTGTCTTATTTCAAGTTAGTTATAGTACAGTTAGCCACTGGGTAGATCACTTTCCAAATGCGGCAGGATTTACGGATATCTTCGAATTTATAAGGTAAATCGGGAGATGCATACTAAACAAAAGGATTCCAGTAAACTTCAGTAGTTGTAGAAATAAGCAACAGAATGATCAGCAGACGAAAAATGTTTCCTTAAGAAATCGGATTTTTTCGCGTGAGGATAAAGGCCGATGTTTGGCGTTCGTAAAACCCTCTGTGAGATGCGCCACGCATTCTACGCGTTGTCGAGGGACGAGTGCGTGGTAGCGCAGTCGGAGGGGGCATCATCTGCCACGTGCACCCGATTCCAAGTCCTTGACTAGGATTTTCCGCCTAGGTCAAATAAGCCTTCCATCCGTCCGGAGTCGGCGAATTGGTCCTAGATTTGTTTGGAAAGCATAAATCACTGGCTGATCCATCGGCTGGCCACCGCAGGTCATTGTTTGAGCCAAGGACGCATTCAAACTGTGTCCATAACATCCCATAAAAGTAAAATGAATGGCGCATGCCAAAAGGGTTTGACTAACTTCGTCATTTATCCTTTGCCCTTTTTTAATGTGGAGAATCTGCGTATTTAACCCAGGCAACGACTTGAGAGGACCGACAGACATGTTAATGTTATACCCAAATCCGGCACCAATTCTCCCACCCCAGAGGGATCACGGACCCGGCTGGCCTGGATGAGAGCGCATTAAGTGGACGCGATTGCTGTGCTCCTGTTTTTCTTTGAAGGCTCAGGGAAAGGTCACAGAAATGAAACTTTTTCGAACGAACAATGCGTCGCCTGAAAAAAGTGACTAAGGGAACCGTTTTGCTTGTTTTGCATTCGACACCTATTTTTTATTCATTTTCTAAAGTTCCAACTCTTCTTTTGTTTTATTTGGAACGGGACTGCTGGCTTCTCCTCCAACTATGGTACATACATAGTTGCACTTTTAAAAATGCAAAAGTAATAAACTACTGGGACTCATCCAGACGTTCCACTTGAGCCATTAGTTTTTCCACCTCTATTCGCTGTTCCATAGCTTTTGACTACAGCTACTTTTTTTGCGATAAACTTGACTGTTTTCCACTACTGGTGAGCGATAAAGCAAGCAAGTTAACTCCGTTCAGTATTTGTCACGCATGCTACTTCCACGGTTTGTCGTGGGTGCAGTTTAAAAGCGCGTTTGGCCCAGCGCATGACTTATGATGGCCAGCCGATGAACAAGTCAATCTTCCGTCCTTCCCAGTGAGGTCTAGTGCCAATTCGCCGACCACGGAGGGATGGAAGCCTTGGTTGGCCTGTACGGCAAATCCAAACCAAGAGCCTGGAATTGAGTGCACGCGATGGCCAGCGCCTCCTCCGACTGCGCTAGCACGCGCTCCTTTAAGAGTACCCCATTTAAGAAGGCTGAAAGCATTCTTGGCGTCACTGTGCACCTAGAATTCATGTGATGCGCTGTCAGGCTACGTGTTCGATTGTCTGGACAAATGCGAGTGTGACACCGACGACGAAGTGGTCCACTGTCACAACGGGGAACGGACCGAGCTGCAGCTGCCAACGGGTAAGGAGTTCGAGTCACCCTCTGAAGAGCAGACCAATGCTTCTTCAAAAGGCACTCGTTTCAGGTCAGCGCCTTCGCGGCTTTCCAGTGATCGGCCTCACGTACAACAACATCGTGAATCTTCCCGATGAGAAGACACTTCTGAACAAGTTCCCCGATCTGAAGGTGGGCACGCTGTGTACTGATTGGTGCTTTTTTAGTTTTTTTTTTAATTTTAGGTTTTCACAAGCCTAACCTTTCGCGACAATCGTTTTTCTCACCTGCTCGTCTGAATCGCCATTTTTTAAGCAAATATCTCCGTTAATCAAACTAAATCAAGAAAGCACATCACTATTGACTTGCCGATGTATAGTAAAGAAAAGTGAGAGTGTGGTTTAAAGAAAATTGTTACGCCTTCTCCTAGTACCGCTTAAAGTCGTCCGATGTCGTAACAAAGCGTCAAACAGCATTGACCGACAACGTAGCGAGGCGGTTAACGAGATTTACCAGACAGACAAATATGGCCACCGTTCTTGGTCCAGGAAAGCATATAACTAAGCGGGGTATTTTTAATCTCGAAATAGAGCAGGGACAAAACGCAAGATGCTTCTAAAGTCGGGTTTATACCGTAGTCGCGACACGACAGTGTATGATAACCTACACCTGGCAGAAGCTGCAGAGGCAGGGTTGAGCATCCGCAATGCCCGCCGGAACGTCGCCAACTTCAAGACCAAGATGACCGCTCTCCGACGTCCTGACGGAACCGTCACTTCTTCCAGAAGGACCATGAAGAAGGTCATCCACGACTTCTACTCCGATCTCTTCGATAGCCACGTTCACCTGCCTTCGTGCCATCTTCCGCAGGATGGATACGTCGTCCCTCTGTTCTCCCTTCCGAGAACCTACACGCCATCTCCTCGGTGAAGAAACGTGCAGCACCCGGTCTCGGCAGGATCAGACTCGAACACCTCGAACATCTGAAGAACCTCCCGCCAGCGCCCATCAACACCCCGGCTCGGCTCTTCACCTGCTACCTGTCGGAGTGCAAAGTTCCATCTCAGTGGAAGACCAGCAGGACCGTCTTGCTGTACAAGAAGGGAGACGTGCACGACATTGGCAACTATCGCCCGATCTGCCTGCTGCCCGTAGCCTACAAGCCGTTCACTCGAGTCATCCTGAATAGGATCCGAACGCTGGACGAAGGATAGCCATGCGAACAAGCACGATTTCGGAGAGGATTCAGCACGATCGACCACATACACACCATTGCGAAGCTCATCGAAGTGTCGCGAGAGTATGAGCTGCCGCTCTGCCTTACGTTCCTCGACCTGAAGAAGGCATTCGACTCCGTCGAGACTGAAGCGGTCCTCGAAGCCCTGCTCACTCAGGGCGTTCCTACTCAGTACATCAGAGTCCTTCGAGAGCTGTACAGTGGATTCACGACCAAGATCTCTCCATTCTACAACGACGTCGTCATCGACGTGAAGAGAGGGGTTCGGCAGGGGGATACCATACCCCCGAAGCTCTTCAGCGCCACCCTCGAAAACATCATTCGCGAACTATCAGAATGGGGGGACATGGGAGTCTGCGCTTCGCTGACGACATCGTGCTCATAATACCGAGCATCAGTCAGGCGGAGCGAATGCTGACCGACTTCTACCGTGTATTTGTCGACGTTGGACTGCGGCTGAATCTTACGAGGACGACGTTCATGAGGAACGGATGTGTTTCTGATGCCCCATTCTCGCTCAAAGGAACAAACATCTCCGAGTGCTCCAGCTGTATCTTGGTGGCGAAGTCAACATGGCCAACGACCTGGCGCCAGAGCTGAGCAGGAGGAAAAGAGCGACTTGGGGAGCTTTCAAGAGCGTCGAAGAAGTCGCGAAGAAGACGAAGAGGGTCCGACTCCGTGCCCACCTATTCGACTCTATCGTTCTTCCTGCCCTAACATACGCCTCAGAGAACTAGGCTATACGAAAACAGGACGAACACGCCATCAGCGTCGCGCAGCGTGGAATCGAGAGGACGATGCTCGGAGTGACACGACTCACGCAAGTGAGAGAAGGCCTCTGGAGTTCCGAGCTTCGCCGACGTTGGAAGATCAGAGACGCTATCGCGTGGGCCAAGTTGTCGAAAATTAGGTGGGCGGACCAATACGCTTCGCAGACACCTGCTGGGCGAGAGCCGTCATTTACTGGATTCCGTGGGATGTCAACATCGCGTTAGTCGGACTTCTTCGTTAAAGCCGTGAACGAACGATATGACGCTCTTCGGTATCTCGCCCGAGGAGGATTCCCTGGTGCATTATGGCATGCGACAGAGACATATGAAGATGTCACTGGCAACATTTGAGCGGCTCAACAATGTGAACAATACGTTAATATGTGTCACAAGAAAACCTTAGAAATCCATGAACTTTGCTCATCAAGTTCTCAGAATCTCTGAATTTACTGGAATTTGTTGAATTTGAATGGAATTCACATTACCGCTGTTCTTCTGAGCAACCACATCTTGCAGGTGATCGACGTGGAACGAAATCCGAACTTCAACTGCAGCTCGCTGCACGAGTACGACCGACTGAAGATCGTCTCCGACTGCCACAAGAACGTCTCCGAGATCAGCCGTGTCCCGCGGATATTTCGACCAACTCTGGTACCTTTTGCGAGAGTTCTAACCCATAACCATGGCTATCTTATGGAAATTCTTTTAGGAGTGCGATTTCGCCTGTCAGGCCGAGAAGCACTATAACGCACTACATCAGTATGTGCTGCATCTGTGGTCGATTCTGAAGCAGAAGTACGAAGACTTCAACTTGGATGTAAGTCTCCCATTGCTGATCATGATCATCTTTGGGTTTCAGTGAGCTGGATCGCTTAGACCAGCTTCTGTTTACGCCTAGAAAAAGGAAACCAAGGAGACGCTGAGCACGAAACTAGTCGAGTTCTTTTCGAACTCGATAATCGGAGACATACCGAAATCTTTCTTTCTTCCCAACGCTATCATTTCAGGAGACACTTCGCCAAGTCCAAGAATTCTTCGTCAAGCTCGCAAACAGTGTGAACGACTTCGCGACTAAGGCTCAGGAGAACATCAAGAAGAAGACTGAGTCAGGTCTAGATTCAGATGGTGTGACTCCGATGACGGAACTCCGGGAAGTTGACGCCGTTCAAAACTGATTTTTGTGAACATTGACATATTGTAAGAAACTGTAAGAAGATGAATTAATTTGTGACCATTATTTGACATTGAATAAAGGTGACAGAAAACGAAGAGCACAACGGAACACATTAGCTGACTTAATTCCGCAGAAAAAGGTAAGCTGCCAAGTGACACTGGTGAAACGGTACCATACATAGTTACCCTCCTAAAGCAGAGTCTAGACGCTTTCAAATGTTACAATACTGAAGTCGAAACTGATCCCGCACTCAGTGAGGGCAGATAGGCTCATGACTGACGGTAATGAAAATGGGAATAATCCTCATAAATGTGGGACTTCACGCCAGGCTTGTCCACCAAAGACACCATTTTCATCTCTCGCCGGATAATGGGGAAAGAATAAATCCCGGCTGCCATACAAGATAGGCGAAAATGAGATTACAAGCACTGATCAAGCGACAAATCTTGGGTGTCTCTCCGATGCAAATTTGACCTTGGAAGCGCATTGCGAACAAATTGCAAATGAAGCGATGGCTGTACACAATCTCTTCAGAAGTCTTTCCACCAAAAAACCCTCTCGTCCTTGTCAAAACCTATAAGCTTACCTTGGGCCGATACTTGGGTATGGAACAACAATATTTCACCCAATTAAGGAGAAGAACATTCTTATGTTTAGACTTGAAAAGGTCTAAAACAGCTTTACTAGAAAACTGTTCATTAGGAAATGTGGGCTTGATTACCAAGCTATTCCCAACAGTGAGGTAAGAAACAACCAGCTGGAACTACAGACACTTTCATAGAGACGAAGGATATACGACCTCGTAATGGTTCTAAAAATTCTCCATGGTTTCTGTTGACTTGATATACGTGACTTCTTCATGGTGAGACCATCTAAACCCGAGGTGGAGCACATAAAGTTTCGTCAAATGCAACAAAATCTTCAATTTTACTTTTTTGTTAAATAGAGCAGCTTCAGATTATATCAAACTTGACAAAAATACAGTTATGTCATGCATGCTAATGCCATTTATTGAAAATGCAAGTCCATTCACAAGAAATTCTAGGACATAACGTGATTTTGTGGCAGAGTTTGTTCTCCTATTCAGTTTGTTCTACCTTCCGTTCCACACTTATTTCTGAGTGCTCGTTATTTCACATTCTTTCCAATCATTCAACTTTGGCCTAAAACGTTAGCCAATGTTATATGAATATCATTTTTAACAGTTTTTGATTGCACTGTTCCTCAATGAATTTTAGCCATGTAATAACTAATAATAAAATACGCGGTAGAAGGAGAAGTCATGCTGCATGGCATTTCAGGATCCAAAAAAGATCTACAGTGCACTATTGTGACTAGGCCAAAAACACATTCAAACTGCGGCCACGATTTAGAAGAAGTAGAAGTATTAGAATGCGTGGCGCATCCCATAAACATTCAACGCCTTATAGTCCTTCCTTGGAAATTCCTCACTTCATAGCATCTTGAACATTGCGAAATTTAATAGCTCAACTAGCTTTTATATGGGCGCAAACCACCAGATTTGTCCAATTTTCTTGGTGTTTCCTAAAAAATTAAGGAACTGCATGGGTAGATTGCGGCTTAGTCGCGCCGCTCACGGATTAAAAACGCAGGTGCCGCGCGCTTTTAACGAACGCGTCATGGAATGACGTTGGACGGAAATCGGATTGAAAGCATCTCGCATCTGCAGACCTGTACATATAAGGGCACGGAACTGAGCAAAGCAGGGAACCCTGGTTTGTGGCGAATATATTAGGTTGTCCCATAAGTCCCCGCCGTTTTCTTCAACGATTCATTACGGATTCAGCCCGCGGTCTCCTGCACAGCGCTATACAGCGTTCGAAAGATAATGATTTGCTCTATCAGAGCTTTTATTGCGTTTCGTTTTTCATTCTGAATTTTGTAAATTTTTAGGTCGTTAAAGTGAAATGTGCAAAAGTGAAAAAGTAGCCATTTGCGCACTTGTTCTCTCCGCTTAGATTTGTAATTTTTTGCGCAGTTTTTTATAGCACTTGGAAGACAATGTTTTGTGCTACAAGAATATGTGTTGGTCCTATTTTCTCACTTGCCCTTTATTGATTTTTAGGCCATCAAATTGGGAATTCCGACTTTTCCGACCGAAATTTTACCGAAACTCCTGCTCTGTGGTAGGACTTTTTTGCTCGGTGTTATATGTCGTTCGAAAGAAAATGTTTTGCTCTATAAGAATTCGTGTCGCGTTAGGAACCAGCGAGTGACGGTTGCTGCCAGCCTGCTTGCCCGTCATCATTCATCAAACGGAGATATTCAACGATTTTTGCACAGATTTCTAACCGGCGATGAAAAATAGTGTTTAAACGGTCAACCGTAGTTCTAGTGCCTTAGCCGCACTAGAACCTTTGTTGAAAGCAATGAGAAGAAGGTGCCAAAATTGCTCATTTTTGTCGACCTGGCACTGCTCCAATTTGATGACCTGAAAATTAGCAAAAATTTAAATGGCCAAAAAACAAATCATATATTCTACTAGAACAAGAAATGCACTTTCGAGTATCATATAACTCGTCATATAAAACGGAGCAAGGCAGACTGAACAAGGAGAAGGGGTTGTTGGTGAAGATGATTTCTCTCGTTTTGGAATTTTGTTGATATTCGACAGAAATCAGCATGAGCCGATAAACGCAAAACGAATTCTTATAGAGCAAAATATTTTCTTTCGAACGACATATAACACCGAGCAAAAAAGTCCTACCACAGAGCAGGAGTTTCGGGAAAAGTTGGGACGGAGAAATTCGACGTCCCAATTTGATGGCCTAAAAATCAATAAAGGACAAGTGAGAAAATAGGACCAACACTACTCTTGTAGTGCAGAACACTGTCTTCCAAATACTATAAAAAACTGCGCAAAAAATTACAAACCTAGGCGGAACAAGTGCGCAAATGGCTACTTTTTCACATTTTCACATTTCACTTTAACGACCTAAAAATTGACAAAATTCATGACGAAGAAAGAAACGCAATACATGTTCTGATAGAGCAAATCATTCTCTTTCGAACGCTGTATATCACTGTGCAGGAAACCTCCGGCGGAATCCGCAATGAATCGTTGAAAAAAAAACGGCGGGGACTTATGGGACAACCTAATACACACATAGCAGAAAGGATGGAGGATAAATGACGGATAGGGATGAACGAGGATAAATTCAATACCCTTAAACGACACGGAGTGGAACTAAATGAACGGAAGGTCTAATTAGCTACATAGAGGCGAAACTTCCACAAGGAGAGCACTATAATCCATCGGCTGCGGGACATTATGTACGAATGGTCGCCGCGGACGCGGCGAATAGCGCGGCGACGAACGCGGCAGTAGAAGTCGCAATTGGGTGACTTCAGCGGCCAGTGATATCTAGACCTGCCTCAAAACTTGCACATCAAGTGCTAGAATGTGTATACAAAGTCAGTTTCACTGCGATAGTGCGTCATATTTTCAGTTTTTCCTGAAGAAGCTCATATAAAATTGAGCATTAGAACGTTGTGTAGTTTTATAACTCAAACTCAATTTCTGAACCAGAGCATGTTTTCTCGCAGCTCCTGCAACAGCAGAAAGGGATATCAACAACTCAAATCTAGCGTCTGCAGCAAGTCATGAGGCACAGCTCCCACGAACGCAGCGGAGCTCATCGCGCACGCGACAGTCGTCGTCGCGGGCGCGGCGACCATTCGTACATAAAGACCGCCCCTCTAATCCATCAGTACTATTGCAGCTGACTCCAATGTCAAGATGTACAAAGAGATCGGCGCGATATGGGTTGAGGGGGGAGGTTGTGGATTTTCTTGCCTTTTTATTGTAGAGTACCACGAACCTAGAGTGGTGTGGGGCTCCGTTAAGAACGCGAAATATCCTATCCTACATCTGCTGTGTAGTGACAATATCCAAGCATACCAGGCAGTGCAACTCCCTCCCTCCCCCCCCCCCCCCGTCTAACCCCGTAACCCCGTAAATGGCATGATGGCAAGGGAACGAGAAAAAAAAAACGAATGCCGGAACGAATTCAAGAAGAGCGGGACAGGAACCGCCCTGCGGCGACCCTGCCTGCGGCGTCAGCACTCGACGAGGAGGTCAGCGCGATCTATTTTTGACCAGCGCCAATCGACACTCCTTGACCACCCCGACTCGCTCTGAATTTCCCGTTCTCGTGTTTTTCATCTTTTTTCTTTAAATTGGGCCTGCGGTAGCGCAGTCGAAAGAAACGCTGGCTCTCGCGTGGACGCCGTGCCGAGGAAGGGCTCCGATCCCGCCTAGACCAGCCGGGCCTTTCACCGCAGGTCAAAAAGGTAGAGCGCGCCGACCGTCGAGGGTTGCCGCCGCAGGGTCGGCGCAGAGCGGTTTCTGTCCCGCGTTTCTCGAAGTCATTCTGGCGTTCGTTTGAGCGTGCTACTCCTGCAGCTGAACTCCAATGCATCCGATTAGCGCCGAGTGAATCGCGTCCGTTCTCCCTGTTTTCTTCGGTTCAGTTCCATATGCGCCCTGTTCGCTCTTGAATTGTCCTAGACTCGCTCTTGGAAACAAAATCTTACAACGATCCTCTGACGATTCTGCCCAAGCCGACGCTCCTCAACTTTACACAGCACCTTTTCTGCTCGCAAAACGGACTCGGGGGGGGGGGGGGGCAGGAGAACTGTACAGCGTTTGCAGTGGAGCTTGTACTACCCTTAGCAGGACTGTTTGCTTGCATATTGTGATTGCGGGGTGGAAAATGTGCTGCTAAGTTGGTCTCTGGATTGCGCATTTCTATGCATTGGTGATTACTGCATATTCCCATCAGGGATGAGCGGATAATAAAATTTTGAAACCCGGATAACGGATAACGGACAATTTTTTCCCAAAAATGGCCGGATAACGGAAAAACGGATAACGAACAAATAACAAAAAGTAAAACGAATTTTAAAGCATTCTTTCTCTAATAGTAGGTAGGGTTCGTAATATTGTCCTCGTCACATGTCAAATGAGCAACTCTTAACCGTTTTATCGGTGTTTTTCTTCAAGGCGCGAGTAGCGCACTCTGAGAAGGCGCCGACATTCGCATGCACTCCGACTCAATGTCCTTGGTTCGTATTTTCGGTCTATTAGGGGGGGGGGCCAAAAGTAATGAGACAAAATGAAAAAAAATCTTTATCTCTTTATAACTCAATTACAACTCAACGATGCTGAGGAGTGTATTTGCCATTAAGGGCAAGGACCTTGCTGCCATCGCTCAGCCAACTTCCTGATCCCATCCTTCCAGTACTGCTTGAGCCTGGTGTTGATCAACTGCTCGATATGGTTGTCAAAGACTGCTTGGGTTCTTGTGTCCCTTCCGACTAGGAAGTCCTGTAGGCTCAAGTAGTAGTGGTAGTTGCATGGAGAGATGTCCAGCGAATACGGTGGGTGAGGCATGTGAACGTAGCCCAGCTGGCCAAGCTTATCCGTGCTTACTTGTTCCCGATGGGGTGCGGCGTTGTCGAAGAGGAGAACCTTCTTGAAGCGCTGCGAATGAATAAGAGCGAGTCGCCGGCCCATCTCCTCTATTTCGTTCACCATGGCCTTGGAGTTCATCGCGGTGCTCTTGGGAAACAGCCTCCGGTAAACCGATCCATGAGCGCAGACCCAAAAGCTCCAAAGATGCTTCTCGCCGTGGACATCTCGCCGAACGAAGGTCGGTAACAATTCACCAGGCCTCACCCAGACTCGCTGCTTGGCAGGGTTAAGGTAGAAGACGTACTTCTCATCTTGCGTGAATATTGAGCCCAGGCTGCTCGAGGTTGGGAATTGGGGGAGATTTGCGCGACACAGGTCGACTCGTCAGACTGGGGTTTCGGCATGAGACAGGCTGGGGTTTTTGGCATGCTTCTGAAAAGGGCGGAAGTGGTAACTTTTCAAATGGGCTTCAGTAAGTAGCATACAAACATACAAATACAACAAGTACGAATCCAGACTCCAGCCACGAGATATATGGATACGGCATGGGGTGTCTCATTACTTTTGGCCCCCCCCCTAATAGATATCAGGATTGCACGGGAATGTTAATGCACTGACTTTTCCATCGGCTGGTCACCACAAGTCATCGGCCAAGTACGTATACCAGTATTGAACCCGCAGCGCGCCAACAACTGCTTCTACTGCTCAGCAACTACCCGTAAACCTATCGGCCGCAAAACGTCTGGTTGGGACTTCGACCCAAACTCCGAAGACAAATTGCCTTCTACACCGGTTTATTGACCCTTCGGCCCTATTAGAGGAGAAAAAACCAATCTTGCTTATTACACAGAATAAAGTAAGCGAAGATCCTTAAAGCGATTGACTTAAGCCTTGTCCGCTGCCCACCGTATTAGTGCTATTCCCACTCCGAAGGGTCTAACCTGCAGAAAAATTTATAGCCGATCAGTTATTTGGTCAATCAGTACTGCTATCTTGTTCTAAAAGCTGTTTGAATCTCTTTAAATTGGAACAATTCCTGCAAGCGGGAGTAATTCTCTCGAAGAAACTGTCGTGTGACTCACACACCAATTGGTCAAGTTTGGGCGAAAACCGATAACTGCGGTCGAAAAATCGATACCATCGATTAATATTGGTCTCCTCATCCGGCATCATCATAATCGCATCCCGATTGGTCAAATCGGGGTGTTGAATGACACTCCGATCGAAAATCGATGCTATCGATCAGTAGTGGTTGTTCGTTCGAATACCTCCACTCATTCGTCCAATCTGGTCATTTCCTGCTAATTTTGTTCATTTCCATCCATTGCATGAGGATAGCCTTGTCAGGTTCTACATGAACGTGCGGATCACCTTTACACGTTTGACATGTTTTACTTGTTCACACAGGTTTGTGACACACATACACACACGAACAGACGGACTAACGCTTTTATATATGTAGGATAGAATAGGATATTAAAGTGCTGGCTTTCCCCCACCACTCGAAAGTTATGCACATGCCAAACAGTTTCAATGAGCTAAAAGATCGTGTGCATAGAAGATGAATATCTGGCAGATCCTTAAAACGAAGTGATTCGTATGAAGTTTATTCCTTTTTCCTCCAACCGACAGGTTTTCTCTAGACAGTACATTATGCTAGAACGAATTTTGGTGAAAACCCCACAAATAATAATGAGCAAGGCAGTGTTCTGCATTTCAAAACGGCTTTCAGCAAGTTAAGAGTTTGGCCTAATTATGCCATTGAAAACTAAGAGAAGGCACCGACCTAGCATTGCAAACGTATCTCGGTTATCAGTGGAAATTTTTTTCTTATATTCAACAAAGTAATCATAAGGGTGCCAGGTTTTGTTGTTCGTTATCCGGCCAAAATCCATCGGATAACGAACAACAAAACGGATAGGCGAAACCCGCCGGAAATCGGATAACGGTTAATCCGCTCATCCCTGATTCCCATCTTCGCTACGGTGTCCGTAGAGATTGACCCCTCCAAGCGTGCACTCTGTTGTGAACGGCACGGCGAGTATTATCGCACACCTTTATTCGGTTGGAAAAAAGTCTTTTCATTTTTTCAAGGATTCATTACTTCACAACCACAATGTCAAATCAATTGAGAGAAACCCCATTTTGTTCCACTACACTTCTCCAAAGACTGTGTACTTTTCTAATTCCTCTCGCTTAAAGGGCTGCAGTTCTGGAGTTGCACCATTGCTGAATCCAATTTTTGAGGTCTTCATCCGTTTCAAAATATTTCTCTCCAATTTCTTGCTTGAGAGCACGGAAGAGATGGTAGTCGGTAGGGGCGAGGTCAGGGCTATACGGCGGATGTGGCATTACCTCCCAGCCCAGCTCCTTTATTGTTTCTCTTGTGAGTCTTGCAACATGTGGTTTTGCACTGAGTGTCTGACAGGGCATGTGGAATCCAAGCTCTAAATTTCCATGCAAAGCCAAGACCCTTCAGATGGATTCCCACTATCCTATGAGACACTTCGAGCTTCTCTGCCAGTTGACATGTCGTCTGCCTGCTATCGGTACGAAGAAGATGGAATACATGGTTCAATGTTGTCCAATTCAGTTGGCCTTCCTGGCCTTGCTTTGTCCTCGAGTGAATAATCTCCCTTTAACAACTTTCCGAACCATTCATAACAGGCGCGATGAGTAATAGATCCCAAGCCATATATATGGTTAATTTGGTCGGCTGCCTGACTTGCTGTAGATCTTTAATGAGTTCATGAAGAATGGCCATGAGGTAGATCTGGCATTGAGTCCGGAAGAGTGGATAGATAGCGAAGTACAAGAAGGGTCTTGACCTGTGTCCGCGTGCGAACGGTAGACAAGTGTGATAGGATTATGAAATCAGCTATCAATACCTTCTAGTGTGTTTCCAAGGAGGCGAAAAACTTTTCGAAGTGTGAAGAGACTTTTTTTCCAGCCTAATATTTTTAATCTTCCCAACCGGAACAACGAAGGAATGGTTCTTTATTGCATGTGAAAATGCATTCATTGCAGCTTTTAGTTTTGCAACGACGGAGCAAATCCTATTCGCTTCTTGCCGACGTCGTAAATGTGGCAGAACTGACGAATGAATGGATCACCGAGAATCCATTCCGGTCCGAATGATCCGCTTTGAGCTCCGTACAGCGCCAGTATACAGCGGCCATCGCCGGACGGCACTATCAGATTCTTCGCCTCGATTGTGTAGAATTGGCCGCCTATGCTCAGGCTCACAGACGCATCCGTGTCGCAGTTGATGATGTAGACGCCGAGTTGCTCATCGAACTGCAATTGCAAAACACCTTGAATGTCGAGAAAATGGAGCACATGCCGACCCGGCATGAAGGGAAGGATGCATCTCGTGAAGACGCGCAGCGGGGTTGCGGGAATGCGCCGTTGCTGCTAACCAATCATACGTCCTACCAATGCAGCTGAGCCGGTGCCTGATTGGCTGCCGCGGTTAGCAACGGCGAACGGCGCGTTCCCACACCTCTGTGATGCGTCATCCCGACACGTACCGAGGAAAGAGCAGCGCGGAAGGCGTAAGCCTATCAAAAACCACCTGTACACGCTCCAATGGTTGCTCCACCTAAAGGCCTGTTCATAGTCCGCGACGGTGTCCGGGTAAATCATACGTACTAATCCTTGTTAGGCGATCGCTCGGCATCAATCGATCTGCATGAATTGTGCGAGCGACCTAGCCGATGCCGTCGCTTTCGTCCTGGACTATGAACAGGCCTAAGGTACAGGCGACCATCGGATAGATACCACCCAGGAGGACGTATTCACCTCCTTCTTGGCCGCTTCTCTTTTCTCGTGCCCGGTAATGAGCTCTTGTATACAAGGAAAAATTTACATCAACGCCTGTCTTACCGGGGCTCGAACCTCGTCAGCGATTCTCTGAGCGACAGCCTCTGGAGCTGCGAGAAATGCTGCGCCCGTGTCGGATATGACCTCCCACTTCTTCTGCTTGCTGAATCGGCCCGATTTTACTCCGTTCATCTAAATGTGAAAATTTTCGAACTATCCTGAAATGTGACCTACATAGGGAGGCGGACACAGACCAATCAACCAGTGCATCGACTTTATGCCCTTCCTCCGAGTTTTGTGAGATAGGGAATAGGCAATTGGCTGGTTTCTTATCCCCGATGAATACTGGAATGATGGCTCGGCCGGAGCTGGAAACGGGACCTTCTCGACCACTTGAGTGGGTGTCAGAGCAGGAGCGTCCTGACAATCACGCGGGACCTTCCATCGCTTCCCGTGAATTTCATCAATGCAGATTTTCAGCTTGCTTCCCGTGGAACCCCACGGAAGCTCTTCACGAATGAGGCACTGATCTGTTGAGCTGGTGTGTGTGTGGGGGGGGGGGGTCAGGGAATGGGAGGGTGCATTCAAGCCGCTCATGTCAAAACTGCCCATAGAACAAACTCAATTTTTTTTGCGCAGCTCCGTGTTTCCGTTCACTGATGCTTCCACCGGCCAACACCGGAAGTTCTCACGGACTGATGTCTAATCATAAGGAGCTCTGCAAACGCTCTCCCATCAAATGACGGGCGGGCGCAAATTTGCTGCACTGACTGGCCGCTGCATTCCCGGCTCCCGTGCAGGCCACATGGTCGATTAGTACCGCTAGCAGTTGGTGTTGCTGATCGTGCGTTGACTTCTTACCGTGAATTGCCAGTATTCTGAAGAGGAGAGAGGCTGATACGCCACTACAGGCCCACAGTTGATCGTGTCAAGCCCGCCGTAAGTGTACACTCCACCGTTGACACTAAAGCTGCCTGAATCGTAAATTTTAGTGCTCACAATGAATCACCACCACCTGTCAGCAGGCTGTTTATAGCAGTAATGGACGCAAGAGTTAGTTTCTTCGATGTCGTTGAGCCCAGAACACTGCCGATGGAAGCATTCATCGAGAAACCTTCGATGACCAACCTCCGACGTGCCTTAAGAAGACGGTGAACACAGGTTCATCGACGAGACCCTGCCGGATGGCGTTGATGAACGGCGACGTAACGTCGCCGGCGGCAAGGCTGCCCAGGCCGAGTATGCCGTTTAGAGGCACCTGAAGCGAAGACAAACCTTAAGAACACCGTGCGCTCCTATACTGTACCTTATTGCTCACCTCTGCGTAGAGCGGCCCTAAGTGTGTAGCCTGTCCGAAAACAGTGACAGGAATCACCAGCTGATCAGCACCGGGAGAGCCGAGTCGGACTATGTCCTTGCCAAGGAATCCAGACACGTTGCCGACGAAGTACTGAAGCGACTTTCTAACTAAGCGCTAAGAAATTGGAGTGCTTGTTCTGTGGTAAAAAGCTTGAAGCTGCAGACTAGCATTTGAACAGCAGTGAAAAATCATTTTGCCAGCCTACTTCGCTGCTCCATTTCTGACCGTCCTTCTCGTAGGAAGTGGACTGTGATGAGTTGAACAGTACCTTGCTGGCACAAGCGTTAATTCCACCTAAACGTAACTGATCGTAACTGAGTAATGAGAACAAAATTCTAGTTCACGTACGCGTTCCTAAAGGGCTGAAGATCTTGGGTTCAGAACATTCCTCCTCTACGCCGTAGACACATGCCGTTCAAGCTAATATGTTGTCAGAAGGCCATGAGCCGTTTGAGGTGTTATTCTTCTTCCTTTATTCCGCATACAATGGAATTTGCTTTAAATATTTGTATACCATTTTCACACCAAACTGGACACTCAACTAAACAAGTTTAGCGCTTTTGAAATCAGACTGAACACCTTCCAAATCAAAAGAGCGTCTTTCAGCTTACGCTAGACTCGGAAACGGTTAGAATTATTTTTGTCCTATTAAAATTTAGTGCGACTATCTGTGAGAATTTTTGATTCACCTCCGCCTATAAGTGGACATACGGTTTGGAATTTTATAAATTTTTTATTTTTGACGAAAAATAATGGTTTTAAGTGTTTTAAAGCACACAAAAGCAATAATAAAATAGTGAATTGAAAGAAGAGATTGCGCCATGCACTGAACTAGGTCGTTGCAATTTTCATTCGATTGATAATGCAAATGATTCTTACTTGAAGTAGGGCTGTAAGGATGTGTCTTTTTTATAGAAGGTTTTGTTCTACAGTTCACACCTGTGTTACTCGTGCCAAGAGAATTTTCGCTGTCAATCGAATAAAAAATGCGACGATCTAGTCGAGTTCATGGCGCGATCTCTTCCATTAATACAAAAAACGTTAGCTGCGCTCGTGTACTCTAAAGTAAAAATTATTTTATTATTGTTCCTTAGAAATAAAATTATAAATTTTCAAAGAGTGCGTTCACTTATTGGGCTTGGTGAGTTTGTAAAAATTTCAGAGAAAGTTATACTATGTTTTCCTTAAAGAAAAAGTTATTCAATCATGTTGGAGTGCCTACAGCTTAATGTGAAAAATATTCGTTTTGGTTTAAAAGACGTTCGTTTGATTTCGAAGGCGTCAAGCTTGCCTATAAGAGTGCCCTATGTGATTTGAAGTGTGTCCAGTTAGAAGCGAAATTAGTATTAGGTTGTAACGAAATAAATGGCACTGAACCACTGTAAATTTAAACAGTTAATATCTCGGCTTGTAGGCAAGTTTATTAATCGAAATAAAAACCTTCTGATTCTACACATCTTTGCCAACGTGACACAAGCTTTTTTATCCCAGTAGCGTAAAAATCAGAAGTTCTGGAATTGACGAAATCTTCGAAGGCACTTTCGGCATCCTGTTGGTATTTGAATATTTTCCCTACCAAGAAGTCGCCAAGATGCTTGAAGAAATGGTAGTCTGTTGGGGAGAGGTCGGGAGAAAACGGAGGATGTGGTAGAGTTTCAATGCTCAGCTCATTCAATTTCTGCAACGTCATTCGTGCTACATGGGGGCGAGCATTGTCGTGCAGAAGGAGAACTCGCCTTCGGTTTACCAAGGCCGGCCGGATATCCTTCAACTTTTTCATCATTTCTTCGATTTCAATGCAGTACTTCTCTGCCGTGATGGATTCACTGGGAGGGAGGAAGCTGTGGTGAATAATTCCCAGCGAACACCACCATACTGTCACCATTGCTTTCTTTTGGTGCAATTCCGGCTTCGCAAAAACCTTGGGGCTCTCATCGCTGTCCGCCCACTGTGCCGATCGTCGCCCGTTGTCGTACATTATCCATTTCTCGTCGCAGGTTACGATGCGATCAAGGAATGGGTCCGTTTCGTTCCGGAGAAGCAGTGCGGACGAGATCTCATATCGTCGGTTTCTTTGCTCCTCAGACAGCTCGTGAGGCACCTATCTTTCCAGCTTTTTGGTCTTTCCAATTTCCTTCAGATGCCGGGCAGCTGTGTTGTGACTGACGCCAAGAACCTTCGCTATCTCCCTGGTACCTTTGTGTGGATCCTCCTCGACCACATCTCTCAGCTTGTCCTCATCAACATCACTATGCCTCCCACGACCTTCATGTTCTTCCAAGCTCTCATCTCCATTCCAGAACTTCTGATACCAACGATACGCCGTCCGAATTGTGGAACATCCTTGACCGAATGCGGCGTCGATCTTCTCGTCCGCCTCCTTAGCCGTAGTGCCCAGCTTGAATTCATACAAGTAAATGCCTCGGATTACCCTTTTGTCCATCTGCAAAAAAGTCAATAAAACTCTAAAGTTTTCCCACTTTTACATAGAAAATTTGGTACTCGCCGGTAGAGCAAAGTTTGCGCTTCTAAATGATATGCCACGTGTTACGGTTTGTTCTTGATCAAACGCGTAAAGACGCGCCAAAAAATGGCGCGAGCCAGTGCCATTTAATTCGTTACAACCTAATATATGCCTATCACAGAGGAGTTTCAAGAATAATCTATACTAAAACGTGGCGACCGATGAAGAAAAGAAATTTCTGGAACCGACACGAAATCAGCTCACGACTTTCTAACCAACCAAATAAGAAGCAAAACATTTAGCGACCATCAAAACCTTGAGTCTTGCGGACGCTTGAGCTGTAGTTTGCAATGCTAGCTCCGCACGATACATCCGGAACCCACAGATTCGTTGAACCAGTGTCGAGTAACACCTACAAGTGCTCTATTCATTCACTGTCAAGTGGATTTGAAAGGAGAGTAGTGCCTACTGTGAACTCCTGCTCGGGCGTCCCGATGGTGATGCTTCCTAGGTACTCCACCTCGTCGAAGTCGCTCACCTGAATGGGGCATCCGAATCTAGTGTCTGATGTCGTTTCCTGCTGTCACTGTTTTTTTCTGGCGAGTTTAACTTTGCAAGGGCTATATGAATAGAAGCGATGCAAGCATAAGGTAAGGTTCAAATAAGGCGTTCCTAGAATCAAAAAATGACCAATTTGTACATTTGCTACATTCTGGTTCTGATAGTTCCTGGCTAGATGAAAAACTCCCAGATACCTTCTGCGCGTAAGGTGCTCCCGACGAGAGCAGAAGCTGACCGAGAGAACGAGCAGCGTTCTTCTGCTGAAGACGGTGGACCCATTTCCCTTCACGAATCATCCTGGCTCTCACCGACTCCACCTTGATCAGTGGAATCTGGTGAACCCCAGCTGTGGCGCAGCCAACGAACGCTAGCAGCACTAACGACAGATGCATGCAGCTGAAATCTTTCTGTTTTTGTTGAGAAGATCTGCAAGCGATGTGGGAAAGGTGGGAGAAAGCCATTGTTGAAGCAGAAGGAAATGAGTGGTGCCACAGTGATAACTTAAGGCGTCTTATCTGTGTATGTCGAGCACCTCTCCATTCGTACGGAATCCTGAGCACTTATCTTTTCGCCAGAGCTGCGATTCCACTTACTGTGTGCCTTGCACTTTTCCCCTGCAGGATTGACAGCGAACTGCTCAGACCGTTCCTTCACATGGGAGTGCAACCCTAAAAAACTTATTTGTGAATGAACCAAGAATAAGGGATGCTGCAAGATTTCAGCGAGCCGTGTGCTTGGTGTGGTCCTCTGCCGCAGCCCTATGTTGCGATTAACCGTTCGCCAGGCAAACAGTTCAACTTGTATTTAGCTGCGTTGTTGTAGTAGGTTGGTCGGAGAGTCTTAAGCCGATTTTTTGAGGCTTCATTCGCAAAACTCCACCTTCGAGCTATCGTCTTCTATGAATGGTGTCGAGGCGCTGAAGCGAAGAAACATCGTCAGCGCAGTGGGAGAGACGGGCTTCGAGTAGCCTGTTAACTACTGAAGCGACACCGAACCTTGTCGTATTGTGGTGTCGGTGAGAAAGAGCTCCAAGCGAGATTCATCTTTTTTCATTCATCAGGCGCTATTTACGCAAGTGAATTTCGTAAATATACACTACTCGCAATCATTCGTATAATCGCTTCAGCAGTCAGGAAAGTCTTCACTTTCTCGGCGCATATGTACTGGCACTAGGCCGCCATAACAACAGCTAAAATGTTTAATATTTATCTTCGTTCTTTATGAAACAATGAGAATTGTCCCTTTTGCTTGTGTTGAAAAATATAAGTGGCGTTGGTCACTTCTGTAGCGAAAGAGCGAATCCGATTCTCGGCATTTCGGCGTCGTGAATGTTGCGGAACAGACGAATGAACGGATCGCCAAGGACTTTTGGAGATGCTCTTGCTTATGCTTATCCACATGCTCAGTTTGACGTGAACATGATGTACAAAACGCTTTCACTAATTCGTCATTTCAAATAGTGCGCAGACAACCGCATTTTTTAACGAAATTTAACGATTAACTGGATATACAAAAATTTAACGCCCGTAATTCAACGCCATCACTTTTGCCACGTGCATGGTCCACTGTCCTACGCGATCACAGCAGTGTAGTCCTCATCTTGCCAACTAGCTTCTGACCTACGAGGGACGGCACCGCCCTGATGAGCTGTTCTTCAGGGCGCGCCCGGGGCTCGTGGACTCCGTGGCGGTGGAATCGACCGCGGTAGGTCAATCGGTCGATGGGAACGCCGCGATGACGCGATCGCCAGGATCAGCGGACGCCGGCGATACTGTTCGGGCGATTACCCAAAAGACTGGGAATTGGGCACGTCACGTCCCTGTCGTGTGCCAGAGTGTTCCAATGAACCCTCCACGCCTACGGGGCGCCAAGAGTTTCAGCGCCTTCTCGAGGCGGTTCTACCAGCGCGCTGGCATTTTTTTCACGTCCTACGGAACCCAGCCGACGGCTATAGGTTCCCGCTCGGCAGATGCATGCGAAATGCACTAGGCGGTTTTTATACTCACGCTGACAGTGCCATTATTCCACTCTTTGTCACTGGCTAATCAAGGTCCTACTTTTATTAGGTTGTAACGAAATAAATGGCACTGAACCACTGTAAATTTAAACAGTTAATATCTCGGCTTGTAGGCAAGTTTATTAATCGAAATAAAAACCTTCTGATTCTACACATCTTTGCCAACGTGACACAAGCTTTTTTATCCCAGTAGCATAAAAATCAGAAGTTCTGGAATTGACGAAATCTTCTAAGGCACTTTCGGCATCCTGTTGGTATTTGAATATTTTCCCTACCAAGAAGTCGCCAAGATGCTTGAAGAAATGGTAGTCTGTTGGGGGGAGGTCGGGAGAAAACGGAGGATGTGGTAGAGTTTCAATGTCAGCTCACTCAATTTCTGCAACGTCATTCGTGCTACATGGGGGCGAGCATTGTCGTGCAGAAGGAGAACTCGCCTTCGGTTTGCCAAGGCCGGCCGGATATCCCTCAACTTTTTCATCATTTCTTCAATTTCAATGCAGTACTTCTCTGCCGTCATGGATTCACCGGGAGGGAGGAAGCTGTGGTGAATAATTCCCAGCGAACACCACCATACTGTCACCATTACTTTCTTTTGGTGCAACTGCGGCTTCGCAAAAACCTTGGGGCTCTCATCGCTGTCCACCCACTGTGCCGATCGTCGCCTGTTGTCGTACATTATCCATTTCTCGTCACAGGTTACGATGCGATCAAGGAATGGGTCCGTTTCGTTCCGTAGAAGCAGTGCGGACGAGATCTCATATCGTCGGTTTCTTTGCTCCTCAGACAGCTCGTGAGGCACCCATCTTTCCAGCTTTTCGGTCTTTCCAATTTCCTTCAGATGCCGGGCAGCTGTGTTGTGACTGACGCCAAGAACCTTCGCTATCTCCCTGGTACCTTTGTGTGGATCGTCCTCTACCACATCTCTCAGCTTGTCCTCATCAACATCACTATGCCTCCCACGACCTTCATGTTCTTCCAAGCTCTCATCTCCATTCCGGAACTTCTGATACCAACGATACGCCGTCCGAATTGTGGAACATCCTTGACCGAACGCGGCGTTGATCTTCTCGTCCGCCTCCTTAGCTGTAGTGCCCAGCTTGAATTCATACAAGTAAATGCCTCGGATTACCCTTTTGTCCATCTGCAAAAAAGTCAATAAAACTCTAAAGTTTTCCCACTTTTACATAGAAAATTTGGTACTCACCGGCAGAGCAAAGTTTGCGCTTCTAAATGATATGCCACATGTTACGGTTTGTTCTCGATCAAACGCGTAAAGACGCGCCAAAAAATTGCGCGAGCCAGTGCCATTTAATTCGTTACAACCTAATAACAAATGATTGGTTCAAATTGTGCTTCGTTTGCCAAAATTAAACCATAAAGTACAGGATTGAATAAGATTTTTGTTCCATTTTATTGCACTCTTTTTTTGCTTGACTCTGGTATCACTAGTGAAACTACTAGTGGATAAGGATAAAGGATAAAGGACGGCGTTACTCAATCCCTTTTGGGATGCGCCACGCATTCTACATCTACGGGATGTGGCGATCTGAATGCGTATTTGGCCATGCAATGACTTGCGGTGGCCAGCCGATGAACAAGTCAGCGCTCTATCCTTCCCGGACAAGCCTGGTACCAATTCACCGACCCCGGAGAGATGGAAGGTTTGGTTGGCCTGGGCGAGGAATCCGAACCAGGAACCTGGTATCGTGTGCACGCGACAGCCGGCGCCTCCTCCGACTGCGCTACACGCGCCCATCAAAACTACTAATGAACTACTACAAATTGCTCCACCGTTTCATTAAGAAAGCTTCGGTCTTCCTTTCCACTCAAATTTTGATCCATGGTAGTGGCGGCAGCACAAGGCCTGTCCATAGTCTGCGACGGCTGCGTGAAGCGACAGATCACCCGGATAGAGCATGTGTATAGATTTCTGAAGGACGGCTGTTCGAGGTTAATTAATTAATATGCTTTATTCGGACAACTGACGGTGCGCTACGTTAGGCATCTCCCACTACTGTAGAAGGCGGAGCGATGCGCTCGATTACTGCAGTATGGCAGGGTGCCGCTCCCGTCTCGGCCCGTGGAGCAGGTGTCGTGAAGGTGGGAAATGACAACCAGGTGCTATCTCTGAGAGGGACAGAAGGGACAACACATCCGCAATCCCCACTACATGATAGAAGGCCTGTTCTCCTCGTCCGATGCGGGCTCATTAACCGCCACCCAACCGTAGGGCAGCAGAAAGCACGCCACCGTAATCCAGAGAGGTGCCTAACGTTCGAGCCCCCTTCCCCTGGATGTGAATCGGTATCCGCCACGCATCCACTAGAGGGGACGATGTCTCTCCAAATTCGGGTGGGGCGAGCTAAACAGTTAGCAAAAAATTGACGTTAGAGCGCGAAGCTGGTGTAATCACTTCAACGGTTAGAAAAGTCTTCAATTTCGCCTCACATACGGCACAAAGAGCACATAATGGCAGCTAAAATGCTTACGATTTATCACCTTTCTTATTGAAACAATGAGAATAGTCTCTTTGGCTTGCACTGAAAAACATTTGTGGCTTTAGTCACTTCTGTAGCGAAGGAGCGAATCCGATTCTCTGCTGTCCAACGTCGTGGACGTTGCAGTACTGACGAATGAACGGATCGCCAAGAACCCAAGCCGGACCGAAGCCTCCGCTCGGCATTCCGAACATGGTCAGAATACAGCGACCATGACCGGCCGGCACCACGATATTCTTCGCCTCAATTGTGTAGTTCCTGTCGCCGATGTTCAGGCTGAGTGCGATGTCGGCGTCACAGTCGACGAAGTAGACGTCGTTCATTTGGTCGAACTGCAATATCAGGGGATAGAGCTCACCATTTCAAAAATCTTCAGGGCACTCACCGATGCTTGGGCGGCAAAGGCGACTTTCTGAGCGACGGCGTACGGTGCACCGATGAAAGAGGTGCCCGTGTCGGAGATCACCTGCCAGTCCATCTGCTGGCTGAAGTCGCCCATCGTCACCCCGCTCATCTAAACCTGGCGTTTGCAGCTTAAAAACGCTGTTAGATTCTATAACCAGCAGAGCACATTTACTATGATAGGCAGGAATCCATTAAGGAACACTTTTTTCTTCTACTGTGGCTACGTAAACATAGTGCTCTAATTAATAAATGCGATTTAAAAATGAATCTGAAAAGATTTAGGTCTAAGGCCCCGTTTATACTTCCGACGCCGAGCGACACGACGACATGTAAAGTGGCCAAATTGATCGATCGCGTCGCTCAATCAATATGGCCACTATACGTGGCGTCGCGTCACTCGGCGTCGAAGTATAAACGGGGCCTAAGAGAAGTTTGCACTATGGAGTGCTCAAGAATGGCTCTGTCCATTATCTCGCCCTTATGCAAAAAATCAACAACTACAATGAAAAATAAACGGAATACGCAACATCAGTATTCTGAATGAGCTCTTCTGGACACAAATCCATTAACATACTCAAAAGATTTGTGCAAAATGGAATCCACACTGCTCCTCATCTTGCCCGGTGCTATCAGGGACTGAATGTTTTTGGCTATTTCAACGAAGAGGTTTCTTTTTAGCTTGTAATGTATGTTTAGTGTGCTAAATTTAATACCTAGTCCTCTATTGTTTTTTTGCATTTTCCATAAATCAGAGGGCTTGCTCTTTTCATCTTAGTATGTCTCAAAAAAAATCTACATTTTGCATCAATGATAAAGGCTAAATGTCGGCGTAAGTCAATCACCTTGCAGGATGCGCCACGCATTCTACCTCTTCGGGATGTCGTGGGAGCAATTCGAATGGGGGGAGGGTCTATGCAACACCTTGCCAAGGCCGACCGTTGAACAAGTCAGTCTCTTATGCTCTCCAGACAAGCCTGGTGTCAATAACCGACTGTGGAGGGATGGAAGACTTGGTTGACCTATGAGGCTGGAACCGGGATCCCTAATTAATAAATGCGATTCTGAAAAGATTTAGGTCTAAAGGGCCCTTAATTCGGCGTGTAGCACCTGCACCTTTCCCTATTGTGCTACTCCGAGCCCATAACCTAATAGTACTCTATAGTATTCTAATAGTGTTCATTATTCTTATCCTAGGTTCACGTGAATTACGGTGCCATACTGCGATCATCTCACTCTCTGTTCCTCCGATTTTCTCCTCTCTCGCTTCAAAAGTTGATCCTTTAGGATTGCGGACCTTATGAATGTTAAAGGCTCATGCTTTGCTTCCTTTTTCTGTTTTCGAAAATATCTGATCAGTGGTATGTTAGTTTTTCGTTATTCCATTGATTTCTTCCTTGCCATGCCAGCTGCTGGTAGACTATGTTGTTCATTTACCCATGTTTGAGGTAGTTTCCCGGCAGTTTTGAGCTACCGTACTGTTCGTCGACATATGTGTTTATCGCATATGTGCCTGTCCCTAATCCTTCGCCTGTACCTTACCCTTGTAGCATCTCCATATGTTTAAACAACGCTACCTTGAATTGCCAGAAAGTGGCTGACGACAGAGGCTGGTACGCTATCACCGGTCCACAGTTAACGGTATCAATTGCTCCGTATGTGTACGCTCCACCGTCAACATTTGTCTGCTCTGAGGAGAGGAAAGCATTAGGTCTTACCGAAAGTTTCTGGTTTTTAAAGTAGAGAGATTATAAATTTGAGCAAAACGAAGCTCTTCAATTAGGACAGGAATGATCGCGTTTGCATAGCTCGGCCAAAGAGATGCGATTTCAATTCTCTAATCGTGGACATTTGGCCAATTAGATCACATGAACATTCGGAAAGCAATTTTGACTCCCTGACGTCAGTGACGTTTCTGCTACGGAGTTTTCTAGATTACCAAAGAATAACGCTTTGAAGGCGCCGCAACGTCGAAATAAAAAGTAACCTTAGAATCTGCGGATGTACTTTTTCACGCTATTTGGTGTTGCCTTTCCTAGATAGCAGATTTCGATTCTTTGTCTTCAGGTTCCTGTCAACACATTCTACACTAATGCACTAGCTTGCTTATAGGATCCCTTCTCGAACTATTTTAGCCAATACATAATCTAAAAACCTAAAACCAATACATAATCAAACTCGTTCCCTATCAGACGGGCGCGTGTAGCGCAGTCGGAGAAGGCGCCGACTGTCACCTCCACCCGATACCAGGTTCTTGGTTCGGATTTCCCGCCCAAGCCAACAAAGCCTTCGATCCCTTCGGCGTCGGGTGAATTGGTACCAGACTTGTCTGGGAAGGATAAAGCGCTGACTTGTTCATCGGCTGGCCACCGCAAGTCATTGTGTGGCCAAATACGCATTCAAATCGCCTCCATGACATCTCGTAGAAGTAGAATGCGTGGCGCATCCCAAAAGGGATTGAGTAACGCCGTCCTTTATCCTTTTTATCTTTACATAATCAAACACCAAGTAGGGCGCTTTTAGGCGACCTAAGGGCTTTGCAATAGTTCCAGTGGGCTAATTCTTTCCATAATTCTTATTTTCTATATTCTTTTATTTAATTTTATTACTATTCTTCTTATTTTTATTGCATATAATATGTACTTTGTAACCGATAGTTGTTTTTTGGACAACTGTCGGCTGTTTTTTCACAAACGAGAGAAAACGAAAGTTACCGTATCTGAACAGGTGCCAGACCGTGAAGTACAGAGCAAATAAATTTTGTAAAAGCGGTTTAGCGGTCGTTTATTCTGCTAAAGGGTTTCCGACACTTCATAATTTTCTATCTCTAGTTCGAAGTATCTTATGTTAGTCTACAGAGCTAGGTTTTTAGACAACTATGTTGAAATGCTTTTTGGAATATGGCAAATGACAGGAATGGGAGATCCATCCTAATCGGTAGGGTCCTAACCCTAAGGATTGCGCCACTTTGCCGCCTCATCCGAATTTGCCCAGATTCCGTCAGTATCACGGAGCCAAAGAAGGAGCTCTTGGACAATTTCAATGAAGGAACTAGCGAGTCCAAGTCTAACCTCCTCCCCCCCCCCCCCCTCTCTTCCGACTAGGATAGATCCAGACTGGCTGTCAGCTTATAACAGTCACGGCGTTAGCGAGACCTATCAGACCTGAATACTCACCGCCTACGTGCTTCATGAACACGGTGAAGACGGGCTCATCGACGAGACCCTGCTGGACAGCGTTGATGAACGGCGGAGTGATACCATCGACGGCGAGGCTCTGGAAGGCCAGACCGAGGATGCCATCGATGGCTTGCTGGAAGATCCATGATTTGCTATAGATCAGCTGCTCCTTCATCGTAGGAACGTGGAACACCGGAGGTGTACAATGCGGCCACTCACTCCTGCAAAGAACGGCGCCAGATCGGTGGCTTGCCCAAATACGGTATTCGGGACGACGAGCTGGTTCGTTTCAGGAGAGCCGAAACGAACGACATCCTTCCCAAGGAATCCGGACGCCGAGCCGGTGCCGTACTGAAATAAGCGGGCCTAGAGAAGGACCGAAGAACGAGAAAACCATTGCTATCAAGAAAATCTACGAAGGCGTCCCTGAGTTGGAGGAGTTGCGCTAATAGGCGATTTCACTACCTGGATACTAAACTGACGCCCGTCTGGTGAATAGGATCTCGACTTTGAGGAGTCGAACTTGCCCTTGCCATCACATGCGTTCAAGTCGTCAGATTCAGATCTCCCGTCGTCGCAACAGGCTTTGTCGGAGCACATATAACGGCATAGAACTAAAAAAAGACGTCGATCGGTGATCGGCCACTTGTCCTTCATATTACCAAATTTCGCTGAACACTAATGTGTGCGCGATGACGATTTGATTGTTTTTTGTTGAAACAAATGTAGCAAGCCAACTTTGAATCCTGCAAACAGGCGAGTTGCAGTTTCCGCCGACACGACGTCTACACGACACGTCGGGAACCCAAAGGTTCGCCGACCCGGTGTCAAGCACCACCTAAACCGGGCTTCGTTATCTCTCTAATCCGTTGTGAGTTGCAGTTGGAATACGAGAAGATTGGCTCACTCTAAACTGCTGCTCTGGTGTTCCGATGGTGATGTTTCCGAGGTACTCCTCGTCATCCATGTCGCTCACCTGAATGCGTTGCGCTACTTTTTTTGCACTTGTAGATGCGAAACTCCCTGTTTCCAGAAAGACTAGGGCTTTATTATTAACCATAGGGCAATAAAACTGATGAAAACGAAGAGAATGAAAATAATGTGAAACAAAGAAGTACATATTGCAAGAGCTTTCAGACAATTAGGCAAATCTTTGTCTCGCGCAGTGCCTTAGTCATTTTCGGCTGGCTTAATTGATCTGAAACCAGATCTGAAGCCTTCTCCTTGTAGGGAAGAAAGCAAGAACTTATGCTGCAAAATAAAAATTTTGGAGGACCTTAAGTGACTTGTTTAGTGGTGCTGAGTTTTTATAACAATTGAATATAAAAAAGTATTACTATTGAGTATTAGTATAGTATTACTATTGGTTTTACTATTGAGTTCAAAGAAAGTCCTTATCCTTATTATAGATGCTCTCTGAAATTTTTTGAATATTCTGTTAGTTGTAATTACCGGGAGCGAGCACTGGAATTCAAATGTGTTAGAAAAACGTGCCTTTTTTGTGTAGACGAATTTCAGAGCACTGAAAAGGCTATTTCCCGAAAAATTAGATATGAAAACGTTTGAAAACATGTTTTCTTGATTTCACGAATTGAAGTACACTCGAGAAATGCAATTTTTGAATAGTAGAATTAGATACTCTGATCAGTTCCAATGGGAAGGGGGTATGTTATTCAATCTGTTGACAGCAACAGTCAACTGAAAATTAACTATTTTACAACGGCAACACACTGATCTTGTGTGTCAGTGGATATTTCTTTGCAGTATCTTAACCGGGACTTACCAACGAATTGGTATTTGTTTCGCTTTTCTTGCGATGCCCCTCCGATTAGAATAAACGTGAATGGGATCTATCCTAGTCCGGGGGCACATAACTAAAAGGTATTATATGTAACAAATCCACTTGAGACTTACCGAGCGGCTCCTAAAGAACAACATGAAACTAAACAAGAAAAGTCATGAAGAAAAAAAAACGAAAAAATTACATTTGTTGCGGTTGTAAGCCGGCAAAGTTGTGTGCCCTCCTCATCATGTTAGATCCTGGTTATAACATGTCAGCCGGTGGCCAACACGCGGCATGCCTCCATTCCGTCGCTCTTTGTCTTGTTGTAAACCGCGGTGATTTTTTTTGTTTGTTCGCTCGTTTTCGGTTTCTTTTAGGTTCCAGCGCGTTCTCTTGGAGCCGCTCGGTAAGTTTCAATCCATTTTGTTGCCTACTTTTTAGTTATGTGCCCCCCCCCCCCGGAGTAGGATAGATCCCGTGAATGTTCATACTGTATGAAAATGCTCTGTATCCTATTCGAATACGTAATTAGGAATTAACTATAGTGCTTCTCCGTTACGATTTATCATTGTGGAGGATCTGCTACTTCCGCAAGTTTGATCCATTTTATTTATCATTTTGAATTATTAAATTATTATTAAATATTAAATATTAATATAACAAACGTTATTAAATTATTGAATTCGTGATTTGATTTGTTTTACTTTTTATAAAAATAGTTAAATAAACGTAGTCCTTGTTTAATTATGTAGCAGATACCCTCTGATAGAACGGCGATCCATCTAGAGCAATCAGATGATGAAGGAAGCGAACGGAGTTCTTCATCTGGACATGGCGAGCCCACGTGCCTTCACGAATCATCCTAGTTCTCATGGATTCCACCTTGATCAGCGGGATCTGGTATACGCCGGCTGTCGCGTAGCCGAATAGAGCCAACAGAACCAGCTTTGGAAGCATTGCTCTGAAACTGTCGCTTTTTGTTCGAAAATTTGGAATGAGCGAGCAAGGCATCCTTAAAATGCCACTGCAGGGAGGTGTGGTACGGTGCGGGGAGTTCACTCTGCACCTTATCATTGCATGTTGCCTATGTATTTATACGGATCCCCAAACACTCTTCATTATCAGAAAAGTGCAACGACTGAAATGGATTAAGCAAACATCAGCATTAATCCAATCAGTCTGACTGAGAATCGACTCCTCCACAATCTCTGACGGTCGGGCAAGCGTTAGGGCATCTAGAGGAAGGAAACTGATCCGCGTGTTTCCCAAGTGAAGAAGAAGATGCACAGCATTTACATCTGACTTTGGCCCTCCTTAAAAATCACTGCTTTTGGCATAACCACGTGCTCAACCGTGGAACCAGAGAGACGTAAAGATCTGAGATTCTTGACAACCTCCTTGTCGATTTAGGCCTATCGACGACGCGTCGCCGAAGTATAACATAGGCCTTCGTCGCATTACAGCCAGTTTGACTTGATTTGAAGGCTGGCAACAGAGGTCACGGCATCGAACATCGAATCTGTTCCTGTTGTTGATGGACCCGCACTCGCACTGGGACAGAGGCCCCTCCAGGAACAGTTGACTGCGCCAACGCCGGCGCTCCGTCCGTATAACAAGGCAGCGGGACGGGACGTACGGCTGAGTTAGCGAAGGGCGGAGCCAGGTACATATCTTGCTACACCAACGGACCAGGAAATTTTGTTTTGTGCCTCGAAGTTTTCATAAGGCTGCCATTAGACTCTTGGTGAAGCCTAAGGGGTTGAGAGTGGCTGAGCCGAGGGAGGGGGGGAGGGGGGGGGGGGGGGGGGGTGAGGGAATGAGGGAAGATCCCATGTCCCTTTCGAGGGGTGTTGCTCCAGGACCTAACTCCAACGCGACGTCGCGGCGCTGAAACGCGGACGTGCGCTCGGTGACGCATGATTAGCCGCGGAGCACGAAATGTTCTCAGTGTTTAAGCTCCCAGACCACATTTCTAGCAAGGAACTTAAGATCCCGCAGAATGTGGTAGGCAACAGTCTGCAGTAGGACAATTGATCCGAGAATGGGTGATAGTGACCTTTTCCCGTAGTATAACCATAACCACGGGTAAAAATTGACGGAAGAAGTTGTAGATGGCAAATACTGACGCTAGGAACCATCCACCTGACCAGGATTCCTGTATAAACTGTCTCTGGTCGTCCTGTTGAAACCACATTCATATACCATCTCCAAGAAACGTTGAAATGAGGCAAAGGCGTGACGCGTGTCCCTGTAGGAAGCGTTTCTAGCTGTCGGAAGCATCGTACCGCGACAACTCGTCCAATTTTGTCGCGCACCGTGCGCGACGCCAGGGAGTTCGCGCGGCGTTGGAGTTATGTCTGCCCCCGAGCGCAAGGCTTGTGTCATACCATCGCTCACCCCGAGCGATGCCTAATGATAGGTTCCCATATCGATCGCGCGAAGCGATGAGTCGATATGGGAGGCTATCATTAGGCTTCGCTCGGGTTGAGCGATGGTATGACATGGGCCCAATGGTCACCAAGCGTATTGATTTTTTGCGCCGCCCCACATTGCGTTTATACTCCGCTGCCACAACACTTTATTTGATGGAACTTTGGGATACTGTGTTGGACGAAACGCGCCGTAAAATGACTGGGTGCGGCGCATGCAGTGACCAGCGGTAGAGCGAGTTTGTCGTGCGCCACAGCTGGAGTCAGAGCACCTACTAAAGAGCGTGGTCTACCTCGAATAGCGTGGATTTTGACGTAGATTTAAGTCCCCTCCTCTCTTTGAAGGAAATTCGTTAGAAATTAGAAGCAGACTTGTTTGCTAAGTTTTCACGATATGTGTCGTGAAGACGAGCAGCATTGGGAGATAGCAACGCCCCATCCAATCAGACCGCATTGAATGGGCGAGCCATTCAGAGAGGGCGTGTACAGTCGGAACCCTGATCGGCTGGCATGTGTTTGGTCTGTGCTCTGCTTGGTTAATATTGGCTGGCGCGCTCCCACCTACCAATGCTGGTTTCCTTTGCGACATGTTCCGTTTACACTGCAGCTCTAAATTTGCTTCAGATGGAAACAGGCATTCAGGTGATAACTCAAGAAAAGCTATCCTCCATTTTTTAAGGATCTACCTTGTGTTCTTTATATTTTAATAGGAAGAATGAAAGCTTTCCTTTTTAGTGGCCGGGCAATGAGATCCCTATCGTCTTTACAAGAAAGTGAAGATTTAAGCCTAGTTGATTGTACCTCTTCTATCTTTTCGGTGTCTGGTTGCTCTGGTTGGATCCGCATTTGATCTTGGGTAAACCCTTGTCCTAACCCTGGTTATTCCTATAGCTCGGGAATGCATAATCACTATCTTAACTCTAGTTATAGATCTAAGAATCTAAGAATCTCCCTTGTAACTCTGTTTGGTTGGTGGTGCCTATCTTCCGTTCTCTATTTTCGCAGCAAAAAAAGTGGCAAAAAAGTCAGTGAAAATTGACGGATTTATTTGTTGATTTATTTTGCGCTGTTTCCTTTAACGCATTGAAGTCAAGCAGTTGCGCGCATTCCACTATCGCGTCCACTTGGGGCATCTCGTCTACCTCAATAGATGCCTTGTCATGGCTTATCGCAAGAAGAATTAGGATAACGTCGACCTTTTTATTGGGTTAGCTCTGCGCAGCTGAGTTGCATGCCTATCTTCCCAATCATACAGCCACTTTGTATTCATGAATTTCTACAAAATGGATTATTACACGCCAGTATTGTTTCTGTTTCCATGCAGGCACAACAATAAGGAAATACGTCTTTATTGCACGCCTGGAAAATGGGCATATGTATGTATAGCCGTATTTACTTCTGCAGCGAGGGAGCGAATCCGATTCTCTGCTGTCCGACGTCGTGGACGTTGCAGAACTGGCGAATGAACGGATCGCCGAGAATCCAGGCCGGGCCGAAGCCGCCGCTCGGCATGCCGAACAAGGCGAGCATGCAGCGGCCGTCGCCCGTGGGCACGATGAGGTTCTTCGCCTCGATGATGTAGGCTGTGCCTCCGATGGTCAGGCTGAGCGATGTGTCGGCCTCGCAGTCAATGATGTAGACGCCATTCTGCTGGTCGAACTGAAAGGAAGGGGTCACACAGGTTACGAAAGAAGGAAGGTCGTTGCGCCCGTATTTCTCGTAATTTCGCAGAATACGGTTATAGAATGTCCTTGTCTAGCTTCTTGTTCAATTTCACCTGAAGCGAGTTATGCGGCGCATGATATCGAGAACTAAGGGGTGATTATAGTCTGCAACTCTAGCGACGGAAAGCCACCAGTTGAAAGTATGCGAATCGATGGATGCACCGCGATCGCTCGGCAAAAATCGACATCTATGCCGATTAGTGGTGCTGACTCACCTGCCGGCATAAGTATAAACTAAGTCTTAAAGACGCCTTGAAAACAGCTTCTTACCGATGCATGGGCTGCGTAGGCGACTCTTTGTGCGACCGAGTATGGAGCTCCGATCAGCGAGGTTCCAGTGTCGGAGATCACCTGCCAGTTCCTGTCCTGGCTGAAGCTGCCCGATTTCACTCCACTCATCTGAACGAAGGTTATTTAGTGGAAGAGAGGTTTTCTTCGACGCCATGCGAAGTGTGTCACATTGCCACGCGATGAAGTTTGAACGAGTACTGAAGTTTTACCAGGAATTGCCAGTAGGTCGCGGACGACAGAGGCTGGTAGGCTATCACTGGGCCACAGTTTGTGGTGTCGAGTCCTCCGTAGGTGTACACTCCACCGTCAACGTTCACTTGCTCTGAAGTGAAGCTAATAAAGCGGTACATCGCTTCTACCCAAAAATCCCGCTTCTAATAGCCGTAAGGCAACTTTCTGGGCTAAACTGCCTTCGGTGTAGCCTAAAGGGTTTGTTCGTAGTCAGTGAAAGGCTACGATAGCAGCGATTGATCACCACTGCAAAGTATAGATATCGATTGCTGCTAAGTGAGCGTATGGAATTAATCGATTCGTATGCATGACTACATAGGTCGCTGATGTCGCGGACTATGGACCAGCCCATAATGTTATATTTCTGCGTGAATGATCTACTCGAATAGTTATTCGAATGATTTCTTTTCAAATTTGAATATTCGAATTCGACTACTTAAAAATAGCGTTTTTTGAGTGGATTAAGATTCAAATGTTTAAAAAATCGCATTGTTCGAATGCATTCGAATCCGAACACTCAAAAAACTTCAGTATTCGAAACAATTCGAATATTCGAAATTTTTGCGAGAGCATAACCATACAATGTGCTAAAGAATTCCTTGAACCACGGCTCGGACTATTTCGCAAATAGTGATGGAGTAACCCACCTCCGACGTGTTTCATGTAGACGGTGAAGATGGGCTCATCGAGGAGACCCTGCTCGATAGCGTTGATGAACGGTGGGGTCACGCTGTCGACGGCGATCGTCTGGAAGGCCAGACCGAGGATACCGTCAATCGGTTGCTGAAATGAAGAGGTTCGGCACGCTCATCTATACTTCCATCCGCTTCTGACAGAGGCTGCAGCTACACCTAGACCCAGTGCAGCCCAGTAACTCACTCCAGCGAAGAACGGCGCCAGATTGGTGGCCTGTCCGAAGACGGTGTTCGGCACAACGAGCTGATTTGTTCCCGGAGAGCCGAAGCGAACAACGTCCTTACCAAGGAATCCGGAAGCCGAGCCGGTTCCGTACTAAAATATCAGGTTTGGCATAGGTTAAGGAGGGCTTGTATACTTATGAAACGGTCATCTAGGGGATTAGGTGGGCCACCTACCCGAATGCTCCATCGTCGACCGTCCTTCGTGTAGGAGCTCGACCTTGATGAGTCAAACTTGTCCTTGCCGTCACATGCATCTCCATTTGCGCGAGCTCCATATCCTCCACCGCTGCAGCAGGACTGGTCGGGGCACATCATTGGGCAGAGCACTGCAACCAGGAGTTTTTGTGGAAGCACAAGCGCCTTTCTGGGAGCTTTTCTACTTTACTTGCTAAGCTTTGAGAAGTTTCGTGAAAAGGCTGGATCATTTGGTAAACCTTGATGGCTTCTGACTTTTCTCAGGTAACAGCTGCGTATGTCTGCTAATGAATACATGAAGCGCCTTAGTCATTACCTTGAATCTTGCAGACAGGTGAATTGCAGTTTCCACCGCCGCCACCACCACGTCCGCAGGACACGTCTGGAACCCATAGGTTCGCCGAACCAGTGTCAAGAACCACCTAGAAGTACAGACGATACGCCTTTCTATCGTTAAGTTACAAAAGGCGATAGTTACCCTGAACTCCTGCTCTGGTGTTCCGATGGTGATGTTTCCCAGGTATTCCTCATCGTCGAAGTCGTTCACCTAAAAGAGATAAGTCAGTGGCGGTAAATCTGGAAGGCCGTCTAATTTTGTTGGCTTAGCGCAGACAGACAAACGAATTTGACCTAGAGCTAACACAGCTTTCCTCAGATGGTTAGTCTGTCAAACAAGAAATTTTTGTTTATGAGCAAGGCTATAGAACAGCGTGTTCTGAGATCGAGTTCCTTTAGTCCATGTCGCGGATCGGGACAGCATTGAGAAGAAGGAACGCGTCAGCCAATCATGACCAACCAGACCACGTTGAACACACATCACGCCTGCACCGATCGAACATGTTTTTTCTAACTGGCCTTTTCAATCAGCGCGCATTGATTGGCTAGAGCGCTCGTATCACCCTATGCTGCTCACATTCGCGACAAGGACCGTTGCTTTTTCATACTGCAGTCGGTAAGATGATCTGCAATAGTTGCTTCTGCTTTAGAGCGTTATTTTTTCAATTAAAATTTATCTGAGCAGTTTTGCATTTTTTCTTAAACCTTAAGCGGCTGCTATAGAAGGTAGAAGACGTTAGAAGGAGGTTTAGTGGTGGTCAAGACTCTTGCACCATACGGGATTAGAACGTGTACTCTCTGATTTCCGGGCAGGATGCTATCCACTACACCACCAATGGATATCGTCCTGCCTGGAAAGCAGAGGGCGCGGGTTCGAGTACCGCCTGGCGCATAAGCTTTGATCGCAACCAAACACTCTACTGACATCTGAGTAGTACTGGTGAGGCCTACTTTTTTGAGAACTTTACTACTAGATACCCTCTGCTCGTAGGGCGCTCCTGAAGAGAGCATCAGGTGGTGGATGGAGCGAGCGGCGTTCTTCATCTCGAGATGGCGAGCCCACGTTCCCTCACGAATCATCCTGGTTCTCATCGACTCCACCTTGATCAGTGGAATCTGGTGTACGCCGGCCATGGCGTAGCCCACAAGGGCCAGCAGAGCCAAGGTGAGATGCATTTGGCTGAAACAGATTGGGAATTTTTGGAAGACTTGAGGTGTGAAGAGAAAGGACAAGGGTGGGGCGTCGAGCACAGTGTTCCAGGGCTGCCTTATCAGAGCCTCTCGCATAGCTCCGTATTTATACAGATCCCTGGGAGCTGTACTCTTCATTATCAGTAAAGTGCAGGGGCTGGGCGACTTAAGCCAGACGTTAGACGCATCAGATGATAGATACCTCGGCAGAAGAAAAATGCTGCGTGGTATTAGCTTTTCTGACTAGCGAGGGAGCACTTCGCTGACTCAGGTTGTGAGACAGAGACGTTCTGTGTTAAAATCGCATGTCGTGACCATTAGGAACTGTTAATAATACACGATTGCAGCTGGACCGATTGCCCGTGTAAAGAATGCAAATTGATCTTCGTCGGCTACATAATCGTTGCTGAAAACAGTTCATGGTCCAGTGCTAGTTACCGTTCCATTCGTCCGTTTATAGTTTCCAGAAACAGCAATAGAGTCGTGCTGCGTATAAGGTGTTTTTCTAACTTTTTTCTCAGTATTTGTCGGGTTTTCGCCTAGCAGACTTTATAAGGCCTGGTTTATACTTGCGCCGCCACGCGGCGCGGCGTGATGATCGCCATAGATATCGATTTTTCGCGCCGAGGAGCGGCGCAACTATAAACCAGGGCCAAGGGGCCTGCCATTGGACGCGCTGGTCAATCAATGCATCTACTGCACGAGCCAATTGTCCACTATAGCTGTGTTAATGAGAAATTCGAACGAATGAATGGACGAGTAAATTCAATGTCAAAAATTTTCAAGTGAATGAATGATCGAATTAATTCGCTCATCAATTTTTTCGAATGATCGAAAATCGAATAAGCCCCATTTTTCGTTTATTCGAATCTGGTCGAGCGGTTTGTACGTATCAGTTTCTGCGCTTAAAGATTGGAAATTTGTTCGACATTCGAAAAAGACCATTCGATCTTCGAATAGTATTCGAATATGCTCCCTTTCTGTGTTTGAATTCGAACGAAAATTCGACGTTTTAAAACCATCCATGATTGAATTCGAACGAGTATTTGAAAATCTAGAAATATCGAATATTCGACTACTCGAATAATTATTGAACATACTCGCTCGAGCACAACTATACTGTCCATTTCAAGGTGTGTTCATAGTCAGCGGGAAGAGCGACGATATCGACATAGTCGCTCGTTCGAATCGACTGATGCCGGGCGATCGACTAGCAAAAATCGATATGTGTTCTTTGCTCGAGCGACCAGTCGCTCACTTCGTCGACTATGAACGGGACCTTATGTACCCATGCCTCTCTGGTCTTTGAATCTCGAAACGCGTTGACTGGCTGTTGACTCTCTGTGGTGTGGCTCAATCTGCTCGTATAAAAATCCAGCGAATGCGGAACTTTTTTCAGATTCTCACACTATTTGACGTAATTTAGTGGGTATACACAATGAAATCGTTGCGAACCGAATGCTTTTCTTCGAATGTGCTTCTGAAATCGGGTGATTCCTTCGATCAGCGCCGGGCTGCCATTTATGATTAGGAGAATAGTGCTATAATACTACATACATGGGTTTCATCAATCTCCTTCGAGGTATCTTTCCTATAGTTAGATACAAACATTACATTCTTCCGTCACGGTCTATAAACTTCATGGCTTTATTTCATAGTGCATACTAAATCGGTGTCTGCTTCATCTGCGAGGTTCTTTATTAAAATGGAGATTCTTCTAAAAAGAAGCTTTAAGTTCTCTTCGTCTCTAAATGTTTACATTTGATCGCACCTACAATTTTTCGTTGCAAAATCTCCCTTAACAGTCTGGAGCTCGGCAGACCGAGCGGAACTTTACGTCACCTTAAGCATCACATCAGCTGGCGCGGTGAATCACCTTCCCCTGCTGAACGCATTAGACCGAATTTGCCCACAGTGGTCATGTGTTTGGGTGTCTGACAATGACGAGAATCGCAGAGAATGATTCCGTCTCACCTCCAGAAGAGTCGAACGGGGCCCAACTCCGCATCCGCTGCACTTACAATCCGCTTTCGTTGATAACGTTAAGCGAAGCCACTCGGTTTGATAGATAACGGTGATCATGCAGACCGCCTGATTTTTGCCCGAAATCCTCTTCCTAAGCGGGGTGGAGCTGTCTATCAGAATTAGACACAACGCAACAGCTGAGCATGTGGCATTCCTACGGTTTAATGAAGAAAAGGTGTGGGTTGAGACGTGGTGGAGAAGTTATGCTCACCATCGATGTCGGTGCAGGTGCTGTGGAGGCTTCTTATTAAAGTGATTTGTGCTAGCAGGACACTAGCAGGACAACACCACCGGTTGGAAGTGATCTGTCCTTGCGCTTGGCTTCTTATTTTCATATCAATGTTTCTAAATTTGAACGACACTTCCCTGTGACGATGTCTTTTACTCAATAATTCAACGTGGACCTAGCTAACAATATGGCGCTGATTGTTCATAGTATAGCCAGCGTTTCAGAATCGCTTTGGCAATGATTGCGTAAAAATCCCTGGGCGGGTGCAATGGAAGGAATAGCTAATCACCACACGCCAATCCACTAAAGCCTGTGACTGGCTGGTAACCTGCAGTACCGCTGTTAAACATTCAACCAAATGGCGTTTGCGATGCAAAAACGAGTCTTGCTACTTTTAGCAGAGCCCATTCTATCATACAGCACGCGATTGTCATTCCAGAACAGATAGAAACGTTACAACTAGCGTTGGAATTAGGGGACTTTTTAATTACTTCGACCTGCCCCACTAGCGCCATCGAGTCCCGCTTAAATATGTCCTGCAGTAGAATTTGTTTTTTTAGTAGATTTTTAGAGCTTTAAAATTAAATGAAAAAGTATTTTACGAGATTTCCTAGCTTCCCCGCGTTATGACGATCCATAGACCTGACGCACACAGGCAACACCATCCTATCGACTCCACCTGAATACAACACTCCGTTCAAATCGTCTGAATCAGAGTCTTTCTGGTCTCAGGAGGCCTTTCTGAACCTGCATTGTATACGTTGTGCTCTTCTAAGATGTGATGAACGGATTGAACACCTAGTTGAGGAGCGAGGATACCTAAACAATGGCAGCTAATTGAGAAATTCGACGGCTACGCGAAAAACGACGAGCAATAGTCGACGAAAATGTGGAATTCGACGACGACTCCAAGGAATGAGGTCGAATTTGGCTGGGCCCCGTACAGGGGGGGGGGGTTGAAGCAGGTGCCCCTGGAAAGGTTTCTCTGCTTCGAGGTCGCAGCCGACCCAGCGACAGCCAGTTCTCGCGCTTGGGCATGTGTACTCTGACGAAGGGGCCGCGGGAAGTCAACGACGAACCGACCAAGCTATTCGGAATTCAGAGCCATATTGTGTGGAGGACTTGTGCCCGCATCGCTGCGTTGAAACATCTTGTTCGGGGGTAGGATGAATCACTCACATCCCGGTGTTCCTTCCTTTGCCCAATTCTGTGTCTGGTCAACAAGCCAGCTTTTCATAAAAGGGTAAATTAACGCCAACGTTGGCGCTTTGAATCTAAACTGCTACACTAAAGCGACAAGGGACAGGACTATTTGGGATCCTTCTCTGCCGCCATTTACTCCCGCAGTTTGCGTTAAGGTGGTGTGGAAATGAGCCTAAGGCATCTGAAGCCAATGGAGGGGTTGTAAAGTTGGCTCGATCTAAACAATATTGACAAACCAGGATTTTATGCATCAACGGAGAGTATCCTCTCTCATCAACCAGTCTACGGGGGCGGGGGATACGTAGCTATGGCTGTAGAAATTGGCAGTAATTAATTCTTCTACACGACACCATTAAATTGGATTGTTCACGTAGGTAGGTAGGTATGAACATGGATAAAGGACGGCGTTACTCAATATCTTTTGGGATGCGCCACACACTCTACTTCTACGGATTGTCGTGGAGGAGATTCGGCTCCAAGTCCACTTCTGCGACGAAGCCAGAAGACGTCTGCTCGAAGTTGCTGCCGTCGCTTATTATTATAATATTAGGTTGTAACAAAATAACTGGCACTGAACCACTGTAACCTTAAACAGTTAATATCTCGGCTTGTAGGCAAGTTTATTAATCGAAATAAAAACCTTCGATTCTACACATCTTTGCCAACGTGACACAAGCTTTTTTATCCAAGTAGCACAAAAATCAGAAGTTCTGGAACTGACGAAATCTTCGAAGGCACTTTCGGCATCCTGTTGGTGTTTGAATATTTTCCCTACCAAGAAGTCGCCAAGATGCTTGAAGAAATGGTAGTCTGTTGGGGAGAGGTCGGGAGAAGACGGAGGATGTGGTAGAGTTTCAGTGCTCAGCTCATTCAATTTCTGCAACGTCATTCGTGCTACATGGGGGCGAGCATTGTCGTGCAGAAGGAGAACTCGCCTTCGGTTTACCAAGGCCGGCCGGACATCCTTCAACTTTTTCATCATTTCTTCAATTTCAATGCAGTACTTCTCTGCCGTGATGGATTCACCGGGAGGGAGGAAGCTGTGGTGAATAATTCCCAGTGAACACCACCATACTGTCACCATTACTTTCTTTTGGTGCAATTCCGGCTTCGCAAAAACCTTGGGGCTCTCATCGCTGTCCACCCACTGTGCCGATCGTCGCCTGTTGTCGTACATTATCCATTTCTCGTCACAGGTTACGGTGCGATCAAGAAATGGGTCCGTTTCGTTCCGTAGAAGCAGTGCGGACGAGATCTCATATCGTCGGTTTCTCTGCTCCTCAGACAGCTCGTGAGGCACCCATCTTTCCAGCTTTTTGGTCTTTCCAATTTCCTTCAGATGCCGGGCAGCTGTGTTGTGACTGACGCCAAGAACCTTCGCTATCTCCCTGGTACCTTTGTGTGGGTCCTCCTCTACCACATCTCTCAGCTTGTCCTCATCAACATCACTATGCCTCCCACGACCTTCATGTCCTTCCAAGCTCTCATCTCCATTCCGGAACTTCTGATACCAACGATACGCCGTCCGAATTGTGGAATATCCTTGACCGAATGCGGCGTTGATCTTCTCGTCCGCCTCCTTAGCTGTAGTGCCCAGCTTGAATTCATACCAGTAAATGCCTCGGATTACCCTTTTGCCCATCTGCAAAAAAGTCAGTAAAACTCTAAAGTTTTCCCACTTTTACATAGAAAATTTGGTACACACCGGTGGAGCAAAGTTTGCGCTTCTAAATGATATGCCACATGTTACGGTTTGTTCTTGATCAAACGCGTAAAGACTCGCCAAAAAATGGCGCGAGCCAGTGCCATTTAATTCGTTACAACCTAATATATGAAGGCACTGGACTTAAAGCGGTAAAGGAAACCAAAGAATTTACGTTGAATAACTCACTTAGTTTTGATAAACACTGCAAAATTATTGCTGTCCGGGCTGATTGAGACGACTGTTTCTTTTGTTTAAAACTCTTGTCTAAGGACACTAGACCTCCAACTAGGGCCGATAAGGCCTTTGTCAGGCCCTTGCTGGAGTTTGGTGCCTATGTGTAGAGTCCCTACATTGTTCCACTCGCCACTTGTACACACCTAGAGATGCTTTCCGCTAGTACCGTTGTTGGTTCTTACATAATGAATAACCATTGTACGGCTAGAAGCGCCACCATTCTTCAAATAGAGTTTCTAGAGCATTATAATATTTATTATAAAAGCCATACATTAAAGAATGTGTTAGAAACTACAAATATGCATCAGACATAGCTCAAGAAAATGCGTGAACTAAGAAGTAATTTTTACTGTCAAGCAGTGTTTATACTTATAGTGTCAGCCGCCACGCGGTGCGACACCGCGACAGCAGTCGGTATTGATCCCACGCGCTGCTAATCGATATCGGTGGCCGCTGCGGCTGAAGTGTAAACCACACGTTACGGAGGTAGTGCTACAGCGAAACCAATCCTCTGCTGTGCAAAGTCATGGACGGTGCAGTACTGGCGACTGAACGGCACTCCGAGACTCCAGGCATCGAAGATCCCCTGAGTGACCATGCCGGCAATGGCCAGAATGCATTGCCCGTTGGGCATTGGCAGGACGAGGTTCTCCGGCTGCACGGTGTAGTTCTGCTCGCCGATCGTGAACGTCAACTGAGCTCGAGCAGCGCAGTCAATCACGTAGTGGCGGATCTGGTCGTCCCACTGAAAGTCACATACATCAGACTTTTAGACGAGCTCAGTCAGGCTCTTCTGCTCACCTGTCCGCCGTTTTCCCAAGAAATCGCGTTGGCCATTCCAGCCGGTAAGCGTATCAGTGAGCTTGCCGTGTCCACCTTGACTCTCCATCCAAGCGCCGAGTGAAACCTTCCCGTTGTCAGTGCTTTGAGCTAAAGCGACTCTCCTTCTTCGAATGAGGCTTTTATGCTTGAGTCGTGTGCGCCAAGGCAGTACGAGAAGCACCGATATCGATTGCATCCCACTGTCTATCGATTACCTCTGTACTGTCGCGCCTCACAGTTGCTTAGGTGGGATTTATAGTTCTGTCGACAGACAGCGTGTCACTAAGAAAGCTACCAATGTCCATCGCCTGCACTGCTTAGTCGATATGTATAGCTTTCATAACACAGTCCCGTTCGGCATCTGAAGGATTTAGGCTGCCTAGGGTATCGTATCGCCCTCCAAGAGGCGCCCCACCGCTGGTCATCGCGTCACGCCCATCTATTCAGCGTCGCGATTTCCCGACTACATTAACTGAGAATTTCGTCAAATGTGGTGTATTACAGTGGTGAAGCGTAAATGCGATTCGGCGTGGCCGCGTGAGGTAAAAAATCGATAAAAATCGATCTATGCCGATCACGGTGCTGCGCCGCGCGGCAGCGCAGGTATAAACTACGCTTATGAACCCATTGAGTGGTTTTGGCGAGGAAGTATAGACTCATTTCTGTAATGAAAACAAAGATTTTCTAGTAAAATGTTGGCTAAACTATGATGTCAAAGGATATCCGGTACTATGCGGGCGTTTGCCCTGGGTAGGATGCGTAAGCGTTGCATTTGCCCCTCATTGGCGGCAAACGATATAGAGATGCTGGTACTCAAGGTTACCCAAGCGAGGGAGATAGCAATCGATGAAGAATATTCTACAGCTAGTGCTTCTCTGATTCCCACCCAGGCCAAATACCCGCAAAGTACCGAATGTCTTCATCTTCTCTAGTCATTATCGAATTAAACCCACGTTAATTTCCCAGTAGACCAGCGTCGTTAGCGGCTCGTACGCTATTACCGGACCGCAGTTAAGAACGTCAACAGCGCCGTAGGTGATGCGACCTCCGTCTCGACTGTGATCACCTAGTGGTGTAGAGGAATATAGAAATTTTACCGTCCACGGCATTAGAATTCTTGTGGATCTTTGGTTACCGGCTGCATTCTTCATGAATACTGTGAACAGCGGCTCATCAAGAAGATTCAGTTGAATGGCTCTGCTCAGTGGAGGAGTGATGTGTCCAGATGCAACCACGTCGAACGCTAGTCCAAGAACACCGTCAATTTGGCTCTGGAACGGAGCGGAAATTGAGCCTAAACGCCCATACATAAGTGCTTTTGCCTAAGGTTTTTTATAATTTATTTTTATCTTTCAAGGCCATGCCAGGCGAAAAAACAGCACATGTGACCGATCAGCTACAAATTCGATAGGTCTTGTGGTCACCACTGTTTTAAGATGGGAATTCAGTGCTTCATCCAAAGTTCCGCATGTACTCACTCCGCCAAAGACAGCTGAGAACATGGTCATCTGGCCGAATATGGTGCCGGGGACGACAAGCTGCTTGGTTCCAGGGGCTCCGAAGCGAACGGTATCGTTGCCGGTGAAGCCTTCTGCCTTCAGTGGGGGAAACTGCAATAGCTTAAATTGAGACTCTATTTTTCGAAGGATTTCGACAGTCAATCTCAAGTGTTCATGAAGAATATTAAGCCATCCAAAATAATTTAACGCTTTCATGCGCAGGTACAGTTTATAGTCAGCGGCGACTGGCCATGTCTCGCCTGAGCAAAACATGCGTATCGATTAATCGCCCAGAATTAATCGATTTGTATTCCTTGCGCAGGCAATCAGCCGCAGTCAGTCGCTATGAGGAGACCTTAATTTTATCTGCTGATGTGTATCCTGGAGGTAAGGAAGGTTGAACAGAATTGCAAACTCACCTTTGCGTACCACTTGCCGTCTTCCTTCTTGTAGCTGCTCGACGTCTCCATGTGAAACAGCTTTTTACCGCGGCAGATGTTCCATTCGGGTTTCGGACCTTCCGTGCAGCACGACTGGTCGGAGCAGAACACTTGGCACACCACTTAAACCTCAACTTTTCTCTGGTTACTGAATGAGTCCCTATCGAACTGCCTTGTCATTCGCCCAACAAATAGACCGGCTCTGATCGATTTGTTTGTGAATCGATTAGTGCTTTAGGCACTAATCGATTCATATGCCACCTATACGCGATACAGTCGCTCCCGTTGACTGTCTAGATTTTAGTAGTACGTTTGTATTTATTAGATTTAGATTTCGTCTAAAGGAACGGGGTTTGTCTATGACGTATCTGCAAGCCTATACTTCAGAGAGGGAAACGGTTCTTGTTACTGCCAAACATGTGATGGTTGAAACGTCTCAGTGGAGATATTGTACACATTTTAGGAAAACCTCTCCCGAAAATGAGATTTGAAGGCTCATCATCTGCGTATGGGGGTGTAAGAGTAGGTTGAATTCTGAGAGTTTCCTCTGAGCCCTTCTATATTGCTTTTTGCGAACCACCCAGGTCTTCTTATTTCAATCAAACCGAGTTTATACTACAGCACCAGCCTCCTGGGGCTTGACTTCCTCAAACTTGGGTAACTAAACCTCGTAGTTTTAAATTACTTTGCGCTCGTAAGCGTATAAATGGGATCCAATTTAACTCGGTCTACTATAAAGACATTCGTTTCTATTAGGTTGTAACGAATTAAATGGCACTGGCTCGCGCCATTTTTTGGCGCGCCTTTACGCGTTTGATCAAGAACAAACCGTAACATGTGGCATATCATTTAGAAGCGCAAACTTTGCTCTACCAGCAAGTACCAAATTTTCTATGTAAAAGTGGGAGAACTTCAGTGTTTTATTGACTTTTTTGCAGATGGACAAAAGGGTAATCCGAGGCATTTACTTGTATGAATTCAAGCTGGGCACTGCCGCTAAGGAGGCGGACGAGAAGATCAACGCCGCATTCGGTCAAGGATGTTCCACAATTCGGACGGCGTATCGTTGGTATCAGAAGTTACTGAATGGAGATGAGAGCTTGGAAGAACATGAAGGTCGTGGGAGGCATAGTGATGTTGATGAGGACAAGCTGAGAGATGTGGTAGAGGAGGATCCACACAAAGGTACCAGGGAGATAGCGAAGGTTCTTGGCGTCAGTCACAACACAGCTGCCCGGCATCTGAAGGAGATTGGAAAGACCAAAAAGCTGGAAAGTTGGGTGCCTCACGAGCTGTCTGAGGGGCAAAGAAACCGACGATATGAGATCTCGTCTGCACTGCTTCTACGGAACGAAACGGACCCATTCCTTGATCGCATCGTAACCTGTGACGAGAAATGGATAATGTACGACAACAGGCGACGATCGGCACAGTGGGTGGACAGCGATGAGAGCCCCAAGGTTTTTGCGAAGCCGGAATTGCACCAAAGGAAAGTAATGGTGACAGTATGGTGGTGTTCGCTGGGAATTATTCACCACAGCTTCCTCCCTCCCGGTGAATCCATCACGGCAGAGAAGTACTGCATTGAAATTGAAGAAATGATGAAAAAGTCGAAGGATATCCGGCCGGCCTTGGTAGACCGAAGGCGAGTTCTCCTTCTGCACGACAATGCTCGCCCCCATGTAGCACGAATGACGTTGCAGAAAGTGAATGAGCTGAGCATTGAAACTCTACCACATCCTCCGTTTTCTCCCGACCTCTCCCCAACAGACTACCATTTCTTCAAGCATCTTGGCGACTTCTTGGTAGGGAAAATATTCAAATACCAACAGGATGCCGATTGTGCCTTCGAAGATTTCGTCAATTCCAGAACTTCTGATTTTTACGCTACTGGGATAAAAAAGCCTGTGTCACGTTGGCAAAGATGTGTAGAATCAGAAGGTTTTTATTTCGATTAATAAACTTGCCTACAAGCCGAGATATTAACTGTTTAAATTTACAGTGGTTCAGTGCCATTTATTTCGTTACAACCTAATATGTGCGTGTTTGCTCAGGTTTCATAGCGAGTCCAAACTAGCTCCGCTCGAATTGATTTCAAACGCCTGCTTTTCTAAACTGTCTGTCATCGAGGGCGTATAAAGCCGTCCAGCCTACCCATAGAAAACGCCTGCATAGTAACGGATATGGTACTGTCATTAAAAATAGCAGTAAAAAATAGACCTTGCACATAGAAAACTCACGTCCAGCCTCACATTTTGGATCCTTACAGACCTGCGGTGGAACCTCTCTGTCGCATGACGCATCAGGCACGAAAATGTTCGCAGATCCAGTATCGAGGATGACCTACACTTTGTGAACTAAAATTCTCTATAACGTTTAAATTTAAAAGCAGTTAGCTAGAAGAAAATTGTAGCAAAAACGCAGAGTAAGATGGGGAAATTCAAGGAGTCTGCGCTGCCGAACCATAATACTTAGGGATGCGCCGTGTATTCTATTCTGCCGGTGTCCTAGACGCTCTTATGTATACTTGAGTTCCATCGTCTGTGCATCCGATAAGGTGCGAACGCTTTTGATCAATAATAGCGATTCTGGCTTACAGTTGACAGTTCAGACGAGGATAACATGAGAGACTATATCGCAGGCCTTACTAAAGACAAGTTGAAAAGGATGAATCGTTCAGGGATTTGCCATCTACATCGGGGTATACCGAGTCCTCTAGTCAGCCTGGTATAGTTTCAGATTGACCGAGTGCTGGAGATATGTTGGAGAAAGCACCGTAGCACATCTGAACTCACTCGGAATGTTTGTTCCGGTGTTCCGACGCTGATCACGCCAACATATTCGACATCGTCGTAGTCACCCACCTGAAAGAAATCTCTGCACAATTGAGTGAAAGGCATCGGTTTGAGTTGAAGCCGACAGTACTGTCTATATAGGGTCGGCCCGAAAGTTTCGACTTCTATTTTCGAATGATAAGGTGTTTTTACTAGCTTCATTTATTCCGAGTCAGTAGTGTAGTGCCGAATCAGAAAATTATTTCCAAACATGGAACTCGACTTGTTATTCTCTCCTAGCGTCTCAGACAAGAGAGGGTGAAGTCACAAAGCTCTACGACGAGAAAGTCAAGCTTTTAGGCTTTAAACACCATACGTTTTTAAGCTTTAAGGAGATTTATTTCGTATCTATATGTATTTAAAACAGAGTGTTTTCTGGGAAATGTTTGCGAAAATCTCCACAATGGGTTACATTCACTGTAATGAACAATTTCATCCGTGAACATTCTCCACCTGGGTAAGATTGTGATGAAAATTGCCTTGGGCGAGCAGCGATTGCTTGTTGGCGAGGTAGCGGGTCCAAATGCCTTCACGCATCATCCTTGTTTTCGTCGATTCAATTCTCGTAATCGGCACATGGAAGACGTCGGCTGAGATACGAAGCAGAAGTGACAGGAGTAACGTTGCTTCTCTAAGTGGCATCCCTAAAAGCTCCTCTCTTTTACACGTGTATTGGTATTAGTTTTTAGAACTGCCTCTTGAATTAGCCTTTGCTATTTCAGGCGATGTCTATGAAAAATTTGGTGCAAGCGCCAAGAATTATGTTTTTGAACTGTCATTTCGCAGACAAAAACGCATTATGAGGGCGTGCACGGTTATAATGGCAAATTTTGGAAACAATGATGTAAAAGAATAATATAAATGAAGGTAGACGTTAGTCATTCGGTTTGAGGGATGCGCCAAGCTCGAACCGGACACTTTTCATATCAAATTGGACACTTCTAAGCTAGCCTAAGACTTTTGAAATCGAACGCGAACTTCTCCAAATCGTAATGACCTCAGGCAGGTTAAACTACAGACTCGCTAAAATGTTAGAATAATTTTTTGTTTAAGAAAAATTAGGTAGAGCGTTTTTTGAAATTTTTTAGTTCACCTGTTTCGAGATGTATAATAATTTTATAAAAATTTTGTTTTTTGAGAAAAATAGTAAATTAAATTTTGTTTCAAAGCGCAACAAGGCAGCAATCGTGTAGTGCACTAAAAGACTGGATCGCGCCGGCACTTGGAAAGCTCGTTGCCGTTTTTATTTGATTAATAGTGCATGATGCTGATTGCATGAAGCATCAAAGTGGGGATCTGTGAGTTCTTTGCTATCGTTCACAAACTCTATGAAGACAGAAACCTCGCTATCAGTCAAATAAAAATCGCGAAGTTTCAGACAAGGACATGGCGCAATCGGAAACATAAAACGGCTCCTTTTCTGCTTTTTAAAACAAGCCTCAAATAATTTTTCCTCAAAAATAAAATTTTTATACAATTTTAAACTATACTTTCTTTTATTGGGTAGTGAATTAAAATTTCAAACCAAGTTATACTAAAAGTTTCCTTGAACGAAAATTATTCTTCCTTTGAAAATTTTTTTAGAGTTTTTAGAGTTTATTGTAGAAGAAGCTCATTTTAATTTAGAAGAGTTCGGTCTGATTTCAAAAGTCTTAGGCACCTTAGAAGAGTGTCATTTTTGAATTGAAAAATGTCCAAATTGATTTGAAAAGTGCCCAATTCGACATGAAAATAGTATTATATACCATCTCGCCGACCGCAGATAGGTGGAATATGTACGTAATGCTTCGGCATGGGCTGGACTCGAACCTTCGACCTTTCCAATTCAATCGGATTGTCGTTTCCACTTGTTTTATAACTTACTAAATCACCAAGTAAATAGAGAACATGTTCTTCTAGTTACACTGGGTATTTTGCTTCCTGTGGTGATGCAGAGGAAGAAGAGGAGGAAGCTACAGCGTAGGCAGTATGTAGGAAACCATGCTTAAACTCTACGATGGGCCAAGTGCTAGGAAAGATTAGTCGAAGCTCTGCTTTTCCTAAACACACTCTCTGTTGACTATGAAGATTTTTTGGGCATCTGGGAAAGCTCTGAAATCAGAATCGGACTTGGTTCCGTCTTCTTAGCCAGCAGTGACTCGAGACCGTTCCTCACCGCTCAGTGAAATTTCTGGAAGCAGGAAACAAACAAAACTAGAACGAAGATCGATAAAGCTCTGCGAACACCGATGGTTTATTGCCAGTGCTTATCATTTACCCTATCAGAAGTGCTCATAAAAGGTTTTCTTCTAGGGAGATTTCCTAGTCTCTATTCGACGCAAAGAAAAACCGTGACTTAAAATTTATTGCAGTCAGCCATACCTGCATTTTCACCCATTTAATTTTATATGAAAGTTGAAATGTACGGGAATTTTTGCTCAAAATCATTCAACTACAAGTTGGAAAACTTTCCTAAACAGAAAGGGCGTTTGTGCTGCCAAGTAAAAAACTGTATATAAACTAAAAAACATATAGCAGCCTATCCAGCGAATAAATTACTAAATCTTTTTGAAAAAAATTGTTGTTTATTTTATGCGAATCACATGCATTATTGCTGCTTTTACTTATCTTTTAAAAGCAATTTTTGCTGCAAGCTTTCGTGCAAAATTGATTTTCTGTCACCTTTTGCCTCAGTGAATGTTCTATGTTCTACGCTCTATCCAGTTTTATTGGTTGGAGTAAAAGGTCAGGTGAATGTGAAGCATCGTTCGAATGGCTTTTGCTTCGAATTGGTTATATAATATATGTGTTCTGGCATAGCAACACGCTGTCAATGGAGAGATCTGTTGTTTAGGAAAAGGTTCAAACAGGGGGAAAAGCGGGAACCTGATCGTAAGGCTGAGAGAAGGCACGTTTTTCGTGACCTACGTACTACTTTCATTCTAGCAAATCACTCAGACCTTGGGCATTGTTCGTTGTACTTTGAAAGAATTCCATGTGTTATTCGACCCGGAATACTTCTAGCGGTTTCTTCTGATAAGGCGATTTTAAGAGCGAAGAGTGAGACCAACAGTGTGTTACTGGTGTCGCGGACCTGTTATCTGAGAAGGAACATCATTTTTCTAGAGGCACGATGGCTTTTTTCATAAATGAAACTTTGAACATGCTTGAAATAAAAGAATCGTGACCATGAGAGACCTATGAATCCTAGAAGAGTGGCTTAACAGTGAAGAATCGAGTATAAATAGAAATTTATTTATGTAGCAAAAGGTTAGCAAGAAAACAACACACAAACTTGCTCAGTGACTAACCTCAGGAGGAAAACAATGGAAGTCTTAAAAATAAGGCAGCTTTTTACACTCGTTGGCATTGCTAGGTTATAATCGTCACCATCGCGAAGACTAAATTCTGTTGTTGACTAAATTCTGCTCATAGCTACCTTCAGAATTACAGGTGCCTCTTGTCTACGTCTGGTTGTTGTCTTGTTACTTTTTTGGTAGGACTTGTTGCTTTTTCTCATTTGTTTTGCACGTGAGTATCATGCTTACGCTCTGAATAAATAAGTAAATAAACAAATAAATAAAGTAAATAATTGTTTTCAGTTTGTTGGTTGACTAGGCTAGGATATACCAGGATTAAAGGAAATGTCCAGCAAGCGTTAAATTTTGTGCGAACTGGGGGAGGGATTTGGACCTAAGAACGTAAAATAGTCCGCGATGGTGCGATTTGTTTCTCGTGTTAGGCGGGATTTATACTTCATACGCCCGCCATTATTTAATCGATCCGTATCGATTAAAGGCGCTGATGATCGATATTCACAGCCTTCATAACGCCTCGTCGCTTCGCGATAGAAGTATAAATCCCACGTCAAGAATCCTAAGCAGTCCTTGTCACAGAAACCAATCGTAGGGCCAGTTTTTAGTCCGCGGTGGGTGTAAATGAATTGCCCATAGAAAATGTACAAATCTGTTAACATCGAGCGGTTACCCAGCAAAAATCAATATGTATCTTTTGTTTATGCGACTATAAATAGGTTCTAGACATGTACTGCGCTACGAAAGCAATCCCTATCCTTTAACACATTTGCTTAAGCCTGGAGAGGCTGGTAGAGAGGCTATATGCTGTCACAGGATGTTTTGTTGCTTCGAGTCCCGCCTGGCGCAAGAGTTTTGATCGCAACAAAACATCCTGTGACAGCAATCCCTATCGATCCTTCGCTCTGCTCTATAATCGATATCGATGGCTCTTCCGTAGCTGCGCCGCGCGCGCGATTCCTTGCGTTAGTATAAACTATGTCTCCTGTGTGTAGACGATAGCACCCAGCTAATAGTCTGGCCGAAGCACGAATGGCAGTTTTCGCAAGATCCAGGTGGAAGACCATCTGCTGGCCAACTGGTGGTTACCGTCGGGGACTACAAACGTTGACAAATGCACTCTTCCTCTCTTCTGAATGAATTATTCTCATAGTTGGAAAATTAACGACAATTTTACAGCTTGTTCTTAGATAAATAAAGAAAAAACACCATTCACCAGTCATCGACATCCTATTTCCGCCCAAATGTATCTATGCAATGCATGATGTAACTATGGTAGTTAATTACTGACGATGAGATCACTTCCACAACGGCTTGGCGAAGCCGATTCGCTTGTTCCCCATGTCGTGAACGTTGCAGAACTGGCGAATGAACGGGTCGCCCAGGATCCACTCAGGGCCGAATCCCTGACCGGGCATGCCGAACAGGGCCAGCATGCACTGTCCCTGTGCGTTGCCTGCCGACACGATGAGGTTCTCCGAGTCGATGGTGTATTTTCCGCCGCCGATCGTCAGCTCCAGAACCGGCTTCTTGTCGCAGCCGATGACGTAGACGTCGTTGTGCTGATCGTACTGCAAAGGCAGTGGTTATTGGCGCTTTTGAGGCGAATTCCGCAGTTGGATCTCACCTCTGCGTCGTTCACTTTGGCGATGTGCTCGGCAAAGGCACGGGGAGCGGCGATGAACGAGGTGCCCGTGTCGGAGATCACCTCCCAGCCCTTGTTCGACGTCGATTTTCCCGACGAGTACTCGGACATCTGAACGAATCAGACTAAATCGTACTTAATTTATTTATACTAAATTAAATTAAATTAAATTAAGTACGCTTAAAACTAATGAAGGAGCTTCAGTCCTGTTTTCTCTCAACTGACGTCATTTTCAGAGTTTTTCATATGATCTTAAGCAGAAGTGATTCAATATTAATTTGTCGTGTTATTTTTACCTAAAGCTGGACAGGCTTGCCAAACTTTTTCCTTTTCAACTTTCAATTATCCTTTTCAGTCAAACACCTTTCAGATCAAGCTTTACACTCTTAAAAAGCCGAATATTTGTTGGCTCAAATACTTTGTTTCAACCTAAGGATGATATTCTGACAAAAAGCTTATTTGTTTTGAATGGCCGTTAAATTCTTGACGCTAGGATTCAGCAGGAAGTGCAAAAAGTTACTTTGAAGGATAAAACTTTAACAAGTTACCGCCTAACTCAGCGAAAACAAAAACTGCGTGTGTAAACAACAAACATCGCTTACGGAGCGAATGCATGGCGCAGCTCTATCATGTGAAGCAAAGAAAGATCTCCGAAGATCTTTGAAGTAAGTATAGGAGAACAAAGGAATGAAATAGCAGGCAACTCTTAAAGCGGACCTATCTTCATAACCAGGGCTTCATCGCCTCATCTGGACTTCAGTTGTTTAGAGATCAAAGATCGCATAAAAAATGTACAAGTTGCGGTTAGGAATACCGTAACTCACAGACCGTAAAAAATACGAAAAATCGCCGTAAATCGTAATTACGCACCACTGCTATGAACCCACCTTGAACTGCCAATACGTCGCTGTGCTCAGCGGCTGATAAGCGATCACTGGGCCGCAGTTGGTGGTGTCGATACCGCCATAGGTGTAGACTCCGCCGGGTACACCCGACTGTTCTGTATTGAACACAAATTAGGCCTCACCTCTTAGTAATCTGAATCTTAATATGATTGCAGAAAGGAATTCAGAGCGCTCCAAACACTCCTTATGTGACACCGAGCTGGTCTTAGAAGGTCAGTAATTAACGAAGGTGCCTACGAGCCTGTACATACTCCGCGGCGTGAGCGAGATCGCAAAGCATACGTATTGACTTTTTCAAGGCGACAGCTCGGAACTAATCGATACGTACGCTTTTCTCTATCGCTCTCATCGGATTCCGTAGCGCAGTGGCAAGAACTGTGGGCAGTGGGCAGTGAGTTAAACCTGCCACACTGCGCAGCAGAATTATACCATACGAATATACTCTTTCAAAAAACCCTGATGCTAAACCTGATGCTTCTAAGATCAAGGGAACGTCTACCAGATTGAGCTTCTACCATGTTAAACTGTAGACTCTGTAGACTACGGCAGACAACTGGAATAATTTTTGGTTCAAAGAAAATTTGGCATAACCTTCTTAGAAATTTTTTAGTTCGTCTGCCCGAATTAGTGTAAAAACTTTATGAAATTTTCATTTTTTTGAGAAGAAATAACGAATTAAAATTTGTTTTAAAACGCAACAATACAGTAATCAATGTAGATTAGTTATAGCTGACCAGGTCCTCCTAGTGCCATGAAACGAGCATCTGAATCAGGTCACATCCGAGGCTGGAAAAGGATAAGAGGATAAAGGACGGCGTGACTCAATCCCTCTTGGGATGCGCCACGCTTTCTACTTCTACGGGATGTCGTGGAGGCGACTTGAATGTGTATTTGGCCATGCAATGACTTGCGGTGGCCAGCCGCTGAACAACTGAACGCTTCCCAGAGTCTGGTACCAATCCACCGACCCCGGAGGGACTGAAGGCTAGGTTGGCGGGAAATCGGAAAATACGAACCAGAAACCTGGTATCGGGTGCACGCGGCAGCCGGCACCTCGTCCGACTGCGCTACACGTGCCCAAAGCTGGAGAAGGGGATGAAAGTGGTGCTGCGCTTTATCACTCCTTTATCGGTTCCGCTTCGAAGTAGGATTTTATCCTAAATCATGACTTTACTAAAAAGTTTGAGGAGTAAGTGTTAAGGGGATAAAAAAGAAACCTTGGAGGTAATCAACACTTTTATGGTGTGCGCCCCGCATTCTACTTTCACGTGATGACGTAGTGCATGAAACTACTTTAAACCAAATCAACAACGGAGTTAACTGAATTCCGACCTCCTTTGCGCTCCAGAAAGACAGTGAAGATGGGCGCTTCCACCAGGCCGAGGTCGATGGCCCGCTGGTAGGGAGGGTTGACGCCCTGTTCGGCGAGCGCTTTGAATCCCAAGCCAAGAATGCCGTCAATTGGGTCCTTGAATAGGGCGTTTAATTATATGGAGGTCATTTTGGAACACTCTACTCACCCCGGAGAAGAACTCTGCTATCGTTGATGCTTGACCGAACACAGTACCGGGTACAACGAGCTGATTCGTGCCTGGGGCGCCGAATCGTACGGTGTCGTTCCCGAAGAAGCCTCCTGCTCCTCCTGTGCCGTACTGAAATGCTTTTTCTCACTTGTGAAGTAGTGAAACTACTCCCTGTCTTGCCATCAGAAGCGAGAGAACAAGGAACTGCAAATTTGATCGCAGAGGTGCAGAAAAATCACCTGAAGCCGCCAACTCCCTTCGCTTTTCACGTAGGTCGTCGAGAGGCTGGCGTCGAATGCGCCCTTACCATCACACGGGTTCCGAATTCTCTGCTCTGTGGCCGCACAGCAGGCCTTTAGCGGACAGAGAATACGGCAGACAACTTAACGGATTCTTTTGTGTTGATGTTCTGCAGGCCTGTGACATGCGTTCTTCACTGAACGAGCTAATTAACCTGACCTGAGACTAATTACCTTTTTGATTATGGGCAACATTTGAGGCGCAAGAGTGTGTCAGTCAACGAATGTTTCACCTCCAAGGTCTGGACAAAAGTGAAGGAAGATTCATACACAGCTAGGTAACCTTTTAGAAAGCTTCACAATGAACCGCGGCTTAGGCCCCGTTAATACTTCGTCGTGGCGCGACGCGATGGCCACGCAATGAGGCGAAATTGATCGATCGCGTCGCACAATCAATATGGCCACTATACGTGGCGTCGCGTCGCCCCGCGACGAAGTATAAACGGGGCCTTAAGCCCTCCGCACACTTCTGCGGCAGCCGCGTACGCGGCAGAGGCCAAAACAGCCGCGTACGCGGCTTCCACTGCCGCGTGCTAGAGTTGACGCGGCACTCCTCCCGCTTGCTCAAACACCAACGCGGCAATGCGGCAACAATGCCTTGAAGGATTACTGCCGCGTCTGCCGCGTCTGCCGCGCAGGCGGCACCGCGTTTGCTGCGTCTGCCGCGTAGGCGGCACATCAGCGGCAAGCCGCGCGAGGCTTGTTTTGCCTCGCGCGGCGACTCTGCGTCTCTGCCCCATGCTTAAAGAAGGGCTGCCGCGTTGCTGCAAAAGTGTGCGGAGGGCTTTAGGCTTCGTTTATAGCATTTTCACTCGACGTTGGACGCTTTTTCCATCAAGCTTGACGCTTCCGAAACTGAACTGAACATCTTTCAAAGTTAAGCGAGCACTTTCTAGACTTAACTAGAGACTCTTCGAGAAAGCTGGAATAATTTTTGTTTAAGAAAGATTTTTTAAAAGTTCAAGAGGTATTTTTATGTATGAATTTCACATACTTCCATTGTCACATCTTGGGTCTTGACAGAGCAGCTGCTTTTTCCTTTGGCCACATGTCACGTCCGGAATCCACAGATTTGCCGACCCTGTATCCAAAACAACCTAAAATGTTCGTTATTTGAGAGATAATGCTCTCTTTTGCGTATTACTTTCTTCAGTTTATCAACTACAACTTAAGTAAAATAATGAAACAATAAAAATAAAATAATGATATTTATTAAATAATAAAAATAATAAATAAATAACAATATAATTATCCTATTCTATGATAACGAGTCATACTATCGATCGGCACCGCGGCAAAAATTAGTCATAATATAGGGGAAAAATCAGGGGAAAATAGGGGAGAAATTACGGTACGAAAAAAGCCAAAAATACACAGATGTCTTCTCACTGCCTGGGAACTTCAGCCTTGGGGCAATCGAAGTCGCTGAACACGCATTTGAAGTTTGTTCTTGAAGTGTCGATCACCGTCAATCGATATTGATCAAACTATCGATTTCTTGTGGATGTCGTCCAGGCGGTCCGAAACTTTAGCCCTAGGGTAGTTGAGGTCGCTCAACACGAATCTGAAGTTCATTTTTAAAATATCGATTGCCATCAATTGATATTTATTAAATTACGGTGCGCGAAAATAAGTAAATACCCAGACGTCTTCTACGAGTCAGAGGATTCAGAAGACGCGCCAAAGACGTCGCTCAACGTGTTTGGGATTCAGGTAGACATGCCGAAGACGTCGAGTAATATACCTGGGGATTCAGAATGCGTACCGAAGACGCCGTACAATGTGCCTGAAGATTCAGAAGGAGTGGCGAAGACGACGTTCGCTGAGGGAGATCATTGAGGGGACCAGTACCATTAATGGGGGACCGTTTCACTAAGGGAGAACCAGTAGTGAGGAGCCAATAGATAGCCCTACCATACTATACAACACTGTACTTACTGCGAGCCTTTTGTACTCCTAGGTAGGGAAAAAGCTGTAGAGCAGCTAGTTTGATGTGTTCGTCCTTAGCTTAGTGATACAGCAACATCGCGCGAAGCACGCCCATAGGCGTGACGGAGCAGTTGCATTAAATAATAAATAAAAATAGTAATTTTTAAATAATGAAAAGCTTCTTACCGGTATCTTTAAGATGCAGTTTAGTAGTTTTGCTAGACGATTCTTGATTGTTGATTCTTGTTGCGTTTTTTTTTTTCGCCCACAATGACTTAGACTTATGTTACTTTGTGTTGTTTTTCTTTTGTATGGTTATCCATGCACAGATTAGATAAATAAACAAATAAATAAATAAAGTGGTTGAGCTTACTGGTTAGGTCGAAAAAATACAAAATATCTTTTTCCATAAATTTTTTCTTCCCGGAGGCCGTAGACAGTAAAACCATCCTCACACGAAACGTCTGCTCTGGTGTTCCAATAGATATGGTGCCGAGGTACTCAACGTCGTCGTAGTCATTGACCTGGAAGAATAAGGGGTAAGTTGGTTTGCGCCTCGTACTCCACTTCTACGTGAAAATTGAAATGTTTGTCTGTCAGAGGACGGATACATCACTGTGTTGTATTTATTGGACCGACGGGTTTTCTACTCGGGAACGACTAAAGGCTTTAATTACCCTAGGTACTGCCCAAACTTTGAACGAACTTGGCTAAACTTCATTGTCGCAGCCTATCCCAAATGCAATGCACGCGCGCTTCTTCCTATTCAAAGGCTAAAGGATAAAGGACGGTGTTAAGCAGTCATTTTGGGATGCGCCATGCACTTCACTTTATGTCATGGAGGCCATTGATGGTGCATTTGGACTATGTCCCCAACTCCAAAAGGCAGTAGTAATCCATTATCGTGAAATAGGTGAAGACCTTGGTACTTTTTGTTTGAGCTAAGGAACTGGCCTATAAGCGGATGCATTTCAGTTGGAATGGCGCGGCTCATTTCCGGCGTTTTTTTTAAACCAAACAAACATTTTTTTGAGTTTTCTACTTAAAGTTATTCTTCTATGAGCTCAGGCGGGAATGTCCTCCAAAGTCTCTCTTTCATTTTTATGTGAAATGACTAATAATTGCTGAGGAATTTTCTAAGCCTTTTCGGCTTTATCTATGTTACTTGTTTTCCTGGTGAATTGTTCGACTATTTACCGTAATGGCGTCTACTTTGTCGCATGCAGAGTAACCCTGTGATATTAGGGGGGGGGGGGGGCAAAAGTAATGAGACACCCCATGCCGTGTCCATATTTTTCGTGGCTGGAGTCTGGTTTCGTGCTTGTCGTATTTGTATGTTTGTATGCTACTTACTGAAGCCCATCTGAGAAGTTACCACTTCCGCCCTTTCCAGAAGCATGCCAAAAACCCCAGCCTGTCTCATGCCGAAACCCCAGTCTGACGAGTCGACCTGTGTCGCGCAAATCTCGCCCAATTCCCAACTCCGAGCAGCCTGGGCTCAATATTCACGCAAGAGATATGAAGTACGTCTTCTACCTTAACCCTGCCAAGCAGCGAGTCTGGGTGAGGCTTGGTGACCTGTTACCGACCTTCGTTCGGCGAGATGCTCACGGCGAGAAGCACCTTTGGAGCTTTTGGGTCTGCGCCCATGGATCGGCAAATATTCGCTGGACATCTCTCCATGCGACTACCACTACTACTTGAGCCTACAGGACTTCCTAGTCGGAACACAAGAACCCAAGCAGTCCTTGACAACCATATCGAGCAGTTGATCAACACCAGGCCCAAGCAGTTCTGCAAGGATGGGGTCAGGAAGTTGGCTGATCGATGGCAGCAAGGTCCTTGCCCTTAATGGCAAATACATTCCTCAGCATCGTTGAGTTGTAATTGAGTTATAAAGAGATAAAGATTTTTTTCATTTTGTCTCATTACTTTTGGCCCTCCCCCTAATATCTTCTGACTTCATGGACACGAAAAGATTCATGTCGGAGCTTTCATCAGTAAGTCAGACTAATCATTTGGTGACCGTTCTAGCATTATGTTGATGAAAGTTGGCGGATTCAAGACGGCGATCAGTCCCCCTTAGGATGCGCCACGCCTTCTACTTCTAAGGGATGTCGTGCAGGTATTTGAATACATATTCGGGCTTTACATCAGTGTTTTATACTTCACACTCAAGTCTGGCACCAATTTTCCGAGCCCGGAAGGATGAAAGTCACGGCGGGACTCGAACTAATAGCCTTCATTTGGAGTGTACGCGGCAGTTCCTGAGATGTAATATCCATATGATCAGCTGCAGTTTGGACAGGCGGGTCTGAATTTTGCAAACCTCCTACGATGTGTTAGGGATAGGATAGGACGATCTAAACACCGTTGTTTTCATCCTTTCATGTTCTCACTCTTGATCGATGCTCGGCGTTCTTTGTGTGTGTAATAATTAGCCTGTGCACTTGATCCCACATACTTTGGTCCTGTTTCTAGAAGCAGCTGCAGGCACTGCAAATTCTCAGACTGTTCCAAAATGTGAACTAACGGAAGTCTCTGTGCAGAGTCTCGTCCCGTTTGAAAATGGCAGAAAAAAGGAAGGAGACTAACGTTGTGCGGATAGATGCCGTCAGCGGCTTTCAGCACCGCTAGTCGGGAGGTGCTCTTCTGCTGTAGATGTCGATGCCATGTGCCCGTCCGCATCAGCCTTGCCCTCTTGGACTCGATCCTAGTCAGACGCATCTGGTAGACTGCTGCTGCCGTGCAGGCCATTAGCAGCACCAGACCAATCCACTTCATTTCGCTGAAAATTACTCGCTGACTTGGTGGACAAAGCGAGGTCTATTAGAAAAGCAGCCCCATCACGTACTTACTGAAGTCTTTGCTCTTGTTTGGAACGCTTGCTTTTTATCAGGACTTCGCGCTCTCAGATAACGATTTGTTGTTGTATGTTGTTACAGGATGTTTTGTTGCGATCAAATCTTTTGCGCCAGGCGGGACTCGAACCCGCATCTTCTGCTTTCCGAGCAGCGGTGTTCGCCTTACACCACCGGCGCTGTTTAACCGTACGTAACATTCGCGATATCCTCGAGGTCTGCCAGCACCCACCCGTGATACGGGATGGGCCGGCCACTGATATCAGCATGGAACCGGTCAAGCTGAAGACCTTACTAGTAACAATGCTTGAACACATTTGCTTAAGCCTGGAGCGGCTTAAGGCGAACATCGCTGCCCGGAAAGCAGAAGATGCGAGTACGAGTCCCGCCTGGCGCAAGAGTTTTGATCGCAACGAAACATCCTGTAACAACATATAGCCTCTCTACCAGCCGCTCTAGGCTTAAGCAAATGTGTTCAAGATTTGTTGTTGTTTTTTTAGGCGCAACTGTGATTCTGCCTTGTAATTGTTAAAAAAGATAAAAACGAAACCAACATGAAGAAGACTGCCGGAAGGAGTGAGAGAATGACGGCATAGTCCGACTATTTGTACCCCAGTGGTCACCCACACGGAATGCAACCGCCTCTATCAGTCAGGTGCTTTTAAGCGCAAACAATTGCACTAGCATATAGTTGTTGGTTGACGAGTCATTTGTTTGCTCTCGATTTCAGCCTTTCGTTGTATACCGCCGGAGTGGAGATAACTGCCCAAAACTTGAATGGAGTTCAAAAACACCACAACCCACAGTCAGAGTGGCACAGCGTAAGACCCTGTTTATAGTTCAATCGCTGCGCGGCGAAAGTGAGAAGTTCGAATTTTAGTCAATTTTGGTGCTTCCCATTATGAGGCGCCGCGTGTCGAATGGAGTATAAACGAAGCTCAAGCTTCGAACTTGTGCAGCTTTTGGATGCGCCGTGTATTCATGAAAAATCCATCTAAAGGGTACCTTGTTCCAGCTTCAATAAGAAGCTGTTGATCAGTTCTTCGAATTACAAGCTTTACTCTCTCAGGTCTCACAAGCCTTGAAAATTTATTGTGAAGGATGAAGGGGAAAGGTCGGCCTTGTTTAATTCTTTTATGGGATGCGCCAGGCGCTGTACTTTTACGGGGTTTAGCACGCTTCAATTTGGTTGCATGATTGCTTTATTCAGTGATTCAATGACTTGCAGTGGCCAGCCGATAGGCAGGTTACTGCTTTACTAATATTCAAAAGTCAGGCACCAGTTTACCAATATCGAAGATGGAAGGCTTGCCGTCCTGAACGGAATACAAACCACAATTTTTCTTTGGGACAGCGGGATGGTCCATAAACACTGCAGTAAGGATTTAGTGGTAAAAAAGCTGCAGGAGCGCACCAACTTCTGCTAAATTTAAGGTACTATTTTCGTATGCATTGTAAACTACGACGAAGCAGTATTAATTACAAGTGTCCATTCCTGACTTAATAAGAGCTTTCAGATCGTGTGAGTAGCTTTGAAGGTCGTGTCGTAGCACCCCTTAGCCTCGGTTTATAGTTGCGCGCTGCGCGGAGCGGCACCATAGTCGGAGTGGATATCGACCGGGCGGCGCGAAAAATCGATATCTGTGGCAGCCATCACGCCGCGCTGCGTGGTGGAGCAAGTATAGACCAGGCCTTACTCAATACGCATCGCCTGTTTTGAAGACAATATCGAACTCCGTTTTTATACCTCGCAGAGCAGGGTCTTTTGAGATTTGCGGGTTCCACAACAGCTTCGGGGTTGTTCCCTTCGTTTCCATTGCTCTATTCTGCACTGGCTAGCGTTCGTCGATTCTGTTATCTCAATTTTAGAACGCATGGCTCGCATAATCTGGAAGGCTACCAGGTGCTTATGGCCACATGGTCCGTTCTTGATCTGCAAGCCATTGCCATATCTTGTTCTCTTTTTTGGTTTTTTCTTTTCTCAAGAATTCTCCTTGTGTGCAGTACCTACCAGAGTTTGTCACTTTACGGAACAGCTAAACTTTTGGTTTATGATGCACTTTCTATGTGAAAAGTAGTTTTTAAAAATGGGATCTTTTCATTAACGTGATTCACAGATAGTAAAAAAGCAGGGTGCGTAACAGAAGCAAGGATTACCTGGTGGCACCCCGGCTGCAACTGTTTATTGTGTTTATTTCCATGGTCTGTCTGGGATTTTGATTTAATTTATTAGTAGTTCCCTAGATTCAAGCCACAGTGAACCATGGCTGGAAATTTCTAGGCAAGTAATCATGTACGTGCACGAAGCACCTGAAGACTGACATGAACAAGTGATCGGTTTTACACTGTAATGCGGTGCACTATCACTAAGCTGTCCCTTAAGCTTTGAGCGAGCTTTAAAGAACGTCTTGAAGATGGTGTTCTGGTATACTCGTGTGTTTTTGATATTCGACTGTCTCTCTGCCATCTTTTTTCCGAACTGCGGTTGGTTTCCGATACTAGGAGTACGAGGATGCAGCGAAAGAAAAAGCGATTTAGAGGCTCCCACGAGAACGTCTCCTATCAGATATTATGTTTTTGTTCGACGTCACGCCAATTGACGAATCTACAAACTGCGGCGCGGTTTTCACGGGTCACAAACTCGTCCAAATCGGCGGCGGAGGCAGGGCGGAGAGTAGGCGGCGGAAAGGATCATGTAGGGAATGTACGCCCCTCCCCATTTCACCATCCTTCTTTTAGATAACAGGAAGTGAAGCGGATGACTTGGTATTGTTTATGTCCTGTCGGTTGTAATGGGTAGTTCATTCTGAGTTGGCATTTCTTTAATTGTTCGCGACCAGATTGTTATTTTACAACAACGTCATCAGCGATGGGAGATTTGTTCGTCGGAAAAAAAACACACATCCTTGAAAGGGAATCTCAAGTTTTCGAAGCTGTTCATTCCCGCCCTCGACGTCTGGACTTTTAACAGATAGAGGCCGACCGACAGGCCGTTCATAGTTCGTGACGAGAGCGATTCGTTACCTGTGCGAAAAGCGCAAGTCGATTAAAGCCAAGCGAATGCCGCCAAATCTGTTCATACTCGAGCGCTGCTGCTGTCGCTCCCCTCGCTGCTTTCGCCTGTTCATACTTCTTACTTGCGCCTCGAACGACACTGCTAGCGTTGGAGTGCGTAGTCAACCGCCATTGAAAATAAAAATCTCACCATAACAATTTTTTGCCTTAAAACATTTTTACAAACGTGCACGGTAGTTTTCCCGGCTACTTAATCAGGCACGTGTCATAATTCAGAACAAAAGGTCATTTCGAAGATAGGTTATGATTTGCAAAAGAATGGGCAGCAACGGGGAACGAACCAACGACGTCGCACCCGACGAGCGTGAGCACTACCCCTGCGCCACCGCCGCAGCCGGCAGATCCTTCTTACGGAGCCCGATGACTCACCACTCTCGCGCCCGGTGCGCGCCCTGTGGTGAGGCCCCCGATTTCGGCAGGCCATAACTCGCTCAGGAATTACATTTTGTAATTTTGACACCCATATTCGTAATCAGCATTTCGAGCTCTTTCTAATGATCCTGGTCTCCACTTGAAGTTGCATGGGAGGTCGAAACCCTTCTCTAGTTAGTAGTAGCATGTGACACGTCTAGGCAAGTGAAAGAAGATCTCCGAAGTTTTGAGTTCTGTTGACGGTAGTAAACTTAAAGAAACGCTGGCATTTGTGTCAAGTCGTCAAAAATTAGGTGGGCCGGCCACGTAATACATACATCATTTCGCATTTCGCATCCATCAGCAAAGTGTCGCCTGGAAGTGTCGCCTGAATTACACATTATTTCAAAGGAGTACCCTAAAGACCACACTTGGACTGAACGGGCTTCTTCTTGATAGCCTTTAGCATCAGATTTGATGACCTTCCTGTCGTTCTTGAGAGTCAGGGAAGCTGGATAGCTTCGTTACGTAGCAAGGGAAATGAAGACTTTTGCTGCTGCTGCTGCTGCTGCTTGCGAAAGCAGATCGAGCAGGTGATTCTGAAGACGTAATCTGATTCACTAAACTGTTCAGACTTGACCAGCGGCCCACTTTCTATCCGCGCTACGCCCTTTATCACGTCATCTGTATGGATCACCTTTGAAGGATTCATTAATGTCTCCAATACTACCCGATGCGTTGACGTTGTCGCCGAAGAAGACCCGTTGATTCAGCCGAAGCGAGATCCATTCACGCCGAAACCACCGACGACCGTCAGCACGTCGTACTCAGCTCACGCTGTTTTCACATGCCTGCATGAGCCGTCGAGTGTAAGCGGCAATGAACCACGAGCATCAAGTTGCTATTCATGCGTTCATTTACTCGTAGAATGGTCGTCACGGCAACCCGTCGACGTGGTCGTCGTTGATATCTCTTCTGAAGTGCTCGATCTGACGCCACGGTCTCCTTCCCCGTAGACCGCTGCCACTGTCAAAAAAGGCTTCGAGGTCACTATTCTCTGCGGAACTCCATCGTATCTGGTCTCTAATTTTCTCACGTACTCGTATGACGCGGGCAACTCGACATGCTACAACTGAACGTCGTGGGAATACTACATTTGAGGAGAGATTCCGTCGACGAGTGCTCTTTTGCTTCCTTCCTTGCTCCTTTTTGTTTTGCAATTTGAAGGCTTGCGCTAATCGAGCCGTTACTTTTCGCCTTGTTCCTAATGGCTAAGCTGGGGAATGAAGGTCATTGTCAGCCATCCGTCTGGCTATGCCAGGCATGTGCTTTACGTTTTTGGCTATACATGATGTAGAGTTCGAAGCTTACAATTAGAGTACTGTAGATTGGCTTACGCATACCGCATAATGGACAGATCTCGGTACTTCCTGTGCCTCCAGTAAATCTGAAACTTATTTGACTCGGTAAGAACGGAGCTGTTCGCAGTCCATGACAGCGACTGGTGGGTAGTTCATACTCGTACCGCCGCGCGGCGTTGCACCTAAGTGATCTCTATCGATTTTTAGCCCCAATCGACAGAGATCACTTAGTGTGCACGCGACGCGCGACGCGATGGAATGATAAGCTCCTATATCGATTCATCGCGTAGTGCGATCGATATGGGTGGCTTACCACTACATCGCGTCGCGCGTCGCGTGCTCCCTAAACGATCCTATAGCGCCGCATCGCATCTATACATCACCGCCGGGGAACACCTCATCTGATGGAGTTTTAGAGTATTTTATTCGACGAGTCGCGCCGCAAAATGAATGGGCGAAGTTCGGCGTGGTGACAAGCAACTAGCGGCTCTCGGAGAGCGGCCAAGATTGACGCGGCGCCGTCCGTGCGTGAGTATAAAAATCCCGTATGCCATTTTCATTAACATTTAACATTTTTCAAATCAAGCAAGACACTGTCATAAGCAGGATTAACGCTTTTGAAAAATCTGAAAAATTTTCCAAATTAAGACAGCTTCCTTCACATTAAACTAGATATTTTCCGAGAAAGAATTATTTTTTGCCCAGGAAAAATTCAGTGTGACTTTTTTCACTTATTTCTGAATTGCTTTAGTTTAGGTGCCCAATAACTGCACGTGCATATGTATGTACCGTTTGAAACTTTGTCACCTGTATCACCTGTCGTCCCGTTGATCATCGACTTGCTCGAGCAGGTGCCAGCAACGTCTTCATATGTCCCTGTCGTGTGCCAGAGTGCTTCAATGGATTCTCCTCAGCCTAGGTACACGAATAGCGTCATGTCGTTCGTTCAGGGCTTTCATAAAGAAGTCCGACAAACGCGTCCTGGCGTTCTCTTGACATTCAGTCGGTGACGGCTTTCGCTTAGCGGGTGTCTGCAAAGCGCATTACTTGGCCGGCCCACCTAATTTTCGACAACTTGGCCCACGCGACAACGTCTCTGATCTTCGAACGTCGGCGAACCACGGAACTCCGGAGGCCTTCTCTCACTTGCGTGAGTCGTGTCACTCCGAGCATCGTCCTCTCGATTCCACGCTGCGCGACGCTGATCGCGTGTTCATCCTGCTTTCGTATGGCCCAGGTCTCTGAGGCGTATGTTAGGGCAGGAAGAACGGTGGAGTCGAATAGGTGGGCACGGAGTCGGACGTTCTTCGTCTTCTTCGCGACTTCTTCGACGCTCTTGAAAGCTCCCCAAGCCGCTCGTTTCCTCCCGCTCAGCTCTGACGCTAGGTCGTTGGCCATATTGACTTCGCGACCCAGATAGACGTAGCTGGAGCACTCGGAGATGTTCGTTCCGTTGAGCGAGAATGGGGCATCAGAAGCTCTCCGTTCTTCATGGACGTCGTCTTCGTAAGATTCAGCTGCAGTCCAACGCTTCCACATACACGATCGAAGTCGGCCAGCATTCGTTCCGCCTGACTGATGCTCGGTGTTATGAGCACGATGTCGTCAGCGAAGCGAAGATGGTGCAGTTGCCGGCCGTCAACCTTCACTCCCATGTCGTCTCATTCTAGTCCGCGCATGACGTTTTCCAGGGTGGCGCTGAAGAGCTTCGGAAGGATGGTATCCCCATACTGAACCCCTCTTCACATCGATGTCGACGTCGTTGTAGAATGGTGAAATCGAGGTCGTAAATCCACTGTACAGCTCTCGAAGGGCTCTGGTGCACTAAGTAGGAACTTTATTAACTTTATAAAAATTGAAACACTATAAAATTTATTTGTTTACTTTAAGAAAAAGAAGAAATAGCTCAAGAAGAATTTTTGAAGGAGAATTTTAGAATATCTAAAGACAGCAGCTCTTGCCGCGTTGAAATGAGCGATTGCGCTGTCATGGACTCGTCAGGCTGGCTGCGATTTTAATTTGATTGGTAGTATAAACGCTGCCTACTTGAAACAGTGAAGTAAAAGTGAATCTTATGTCGAGTCATCAGCATAGGAGCCGAGAAAACTTGGCAAGATGCACTAGAGAGAGCCATCATATACTGTGGTTTCTCATCTGAAAAAGTCTGCAGAATTCTCAGTCTACGATTTGCTCTTTCAGAATCATTCTAGGCTCCGCATCATGCATACAGTTTATTTGGTATTTGTACACTCTTTGACATGGACGGGCTGTTAATGCTACGCTTCTCGACTTGGCAACATCTATGCACGCACAGTATTACATCTACAACGTATTTTAGCGGCAATAGATTCATTAAAACATCTATCTCATAGGATCAAACGCTACCCCGCTAAATGTTGGAAAGCAGTTGGCTCTAGACAAACGACTGAAGCTCATTAAGGATAAGGATAAAGGACGGAGTTACTCAATCCCTTTTGGGATGCGCCACACATTCTACATCTACTGGATATCTTGGAGGCGATTTGAATGCGTATTTGGCCATACAATGACTTCCGGTGGCCAGCCGATGAACAAGTCAGCGCTCTATCCTTCCCAGACAAGTCTGGTACCAATTCACCGACCCCGGAGTGATGGAAGGCTTGGTTGGCCTGGGCGGGAAATCCGAACCAGGAGCCTGGTATCGGGTGCACGCGAGCCGGCGCCTCCTCCGACTGCGCTACACGCGCCCATCCTGAAGCTCATTACGACAAAGAAATCGTTATATCTGAAACCCTAAAGGGAGGAAACTGGTTACGAAGTAAGCAAGGAAGACGAAGTGACGTAGATGAGCATCACAATTAGGAGAATAAACAATGCAGAAACGCACAGTTGTCGAAGAGTCAACGTCTACGAAAAAATGAAGCGTCATGGGAGTACAGATTCAGGAATGTCCTGATCAGCTTCTCGGATGCCAGCCCAGAGGTCGTCTTGCCCTGCGCACTTCCTCCTCGAGAACTGGTTCAATTTTGGAATGCGACTTGAACACCTTTAGCAGCTCGTCCTGCACATGATTCCACAGCCACTGTGTCATCTGCGCCTTACGTCGCTGTTCCAGATCACCGGAAGCCATGATTGTGTTCCATTACTCGAACATCACATCTGCAACGGCCGTAATCGACTTCGGATCCATAATGGGTGAACGAAGAACCTCAGGTTACCAAGAGGCTACTCTCGATCGCACATACTTCAATGCTGATATGTACTCCGCTTCAGTTAACTTCGACTTGGCTTTCAAGTCACCATCATCCTTCGTTACTACCAGAAGATCACTCAGCTCCATGATTCCACGCTTCATACCCTGAAGTTCGTCCCCGTGTGCCGGCGACAGAAGTAAACAGAACAGATCACACATGTGAGCAACTGTGACTTCTGACTGACCAACTCCAACGGCCCCAATGATGACTATACCGTATCCGGCGCCTTCGCAAAGAATTACTGCTTCGTGGATTCCCCTCGTGGCGCCTCCCAGTTTATGAGGGACTCTTGATAAGTCTGGCGTGCTACAGAGAAGACATATGCTCGGTAAGACTCCACAAGTATCCCATAAGTATTCGCCGATGAATTTTGCGATTAGCTTAGGACGGGAAATGATTCCGCTGTCATTCAGAGACCGAGCTAGATCGAATAGCACAGCCTCAATTTCCTTTCGGAGCCCCACTACTGCTTGCGGCGGATGTTCACGGCACGACGATAGGGTTCACTGCAGGATGTCCGTAAGAATGCATACTTTACAGCTGGGGCTACTTCTCACTATCTCTAAAACGCGCTCTGTGGCAACGTGAGACTGTACAGCGTTGTCATCTGCAAAAGCAGCTCTTTCGCGACTATTGTATTTTCTAGCGCATTAGCACGACAAAGGTCGCCAAATAGAAAGTTACTCGCATTGCACAGCCCCTATTCATTTGGCGGCGCGATTCGTTGAATACAGCACTCCAGCACCCGTCAAATGAGGTGTTTTACAGCGGCGAAGTATAAATGGTGGGGCGCCGCGCGGCGACGCAAGTATGAACTCGGCAGAGCCAAACTTAATTGCCGACGTTACTTTTTCACTGCTAGAACTGTATCTTCCTTTGAGACGATCTGTATGAAGCACAAAATCTCATTTAGCCTCAACACATTTAAGGAAATACTCAATTCAACTGTAGGCTCCTGATACCTCAAATGTGTTCCGATTACATTTTTTCCCGCTCTTGAAGTCTTTTTGTTATTTTCTGTGTTTCGACTCTGTTGAATACCTCTTCTCAAACAATCAGGTCGTTATTTATTTTGTTAGTTCCATTGAGCTTTATTTTTGATGCTGCTAGTGTTTTGCTGCTGCTGTTCGATCTTTGTTCTTTGGTTTTACTAAGTATCCTTTATGGAATCACACAAGGTAACTTGTGTAATAAATAAATAAATAAATAAAATAAAAACTACTAGGCACTGTTCGTCATTTGCGACGGCAGCGATTCCAGCGGGGCCCGCGACTGCGTCGTGCAGTGTACGAAGCTAGAAAAGCCTTCCGAAAAGAGACGATGAGGTCCTTGAGATCTTCAGCACTTTGCCTCCAATTCTAGTCATTTTCTGTAATAGGCTTCGATTAGAACAAGCACTGCACAGATCTGCAGGTTGGCAACACTATAGAAGCTAGGAATCCGGCAAATACCAAGAATTTTAAGCTGACTGGCGTAAAAGTCTGGTCAAATTTTACAAAATGTATGCCAACCATTATGGAAAACAGCATCGTCTTCTGTCCTGCAATTAAAAGCTGATTGAGGATGCAACCTTCGTTGTGCCTGAGGTGGTGTAAAGACATGTGCGAATTTCGGGCTGTTGAAATCTTCAATGACGGCTGATGATGCGCTCCATCGCCAGTCGTCGCTCCAGCTTATTCTAGCTACTGTTGGCCTTTTCATTATCCACAACGGAAGCTGCTAGTCCCCAGCGTAAGGGCCTGTTCATACTTGGCGACAAGAGCGACTTGTCGCCCGTGCAAAATATGCATATCGATTAAAACCGAGCGCGCGCCGCCGAAAAGTGTTCATACTCGAGCGTCGGCGTTGTCGCTTCAGCCGCTCTTGTCGCTCTAGTCGCTCTAGTCGCTGCTGTCGCGAAATATGAACAGGCCCTAAAGCATGAAGATCGACTAAAGCGATGCGATCGTCGTGAAAACTGTCCATAGTTGGTCGCTGCCGTCGATGTTGTCTCGATGAGCTCTCCTGTCTCGCACGTCACGACATCATAAGATCAGAATTTGCGTTTGTGCTAATTCAATTGTAGCTGCTATAAAGGGAGTATCCATGAATCTAAAATTGCTGAACTCGCGCATTCCTATCCGTTGCTCGAGGAGGCGAACGGAAGCCTGAGAAGAACTGAGCCTCGTTTGCTATCGGCTTCCGATAGGTCTGGGATTCCATGGTTGATACCGTTGAATGATCAGCATAAGCTTCATTAAAAGGGGTTCAGCTCAGACGAAGCAAGACGCCATGAATAATCCCAGTCACTGGTTCAAACGTCACTCTCGCAAATTCACTTAGGCAATTAAGGCGAGAACTTTTTTGACTACATGAGGGTTTACTGAACTCTCGACATGACATGTAGTTGTGGTTGTCATGGGAGCTCTAAACAAGCTAATCTTGCAATTATTCAGTTAGAGATGTCTCAATAGGAGACTAATGAGTTCTAGCTACCAGCTACTGACAAAATACGAATGCTACAAAAGCTTTTAGGCAATTTGTTACCACCGGCTCAGTGTCTCAGAGCTCAGAGCTCGCTATACTCTACTGCCATTTTCTAATATCCAACACATCGTCGACCCATTAGTTGAGTGGCAAAGGACTGAATTCTGAATGTAGTTGATGCGGCTTTTTAACGAGAAAGATAGAATTTTTTGTTCTAGTCGCGAATGTGGACAACACTGCACAATCGGGCCGCATCGAAGCGGTGTGCCATTCAGAGAGGACGCACACGGTCACTGCCAGGATTGGCTGTCGTGTGTTCGCTTGGTGCCCTTGTAGGTTACAGTTGGTTGGTGCGTTACCGCATCCTCATGCTGCTCACATTCGCAACATGGGCCTAACCTTTAACATTTGAGGTCCTCAAACGTCTGACCGAATAAACTACCTACCTAACCTATGAAATGCACCGTCACAAGTTGCTTCTGTTGCGGTTTTTCGCCTGGCCAATCATCTGTTCAATTTTTTGGTGAAGCGAAAGTTGTCCTAAGAGGTAACGGAACTGCCAGTGCTGTGTAAAACGAGAAAACGACTAATTGCTGACGTTAACGTGCCATTTCCCAGAGTATATACGCATCCAAAAGATAAAAGCAATTCTAGTCGCAAATATAATAGTACGCATCCCCAAGGAATTGCTCTGTGCCGTTCTTTGTGTTGTCCCACCTCCATGATCATGTACTTGAGCACGTACTGTTCCAACAAATTGTCTGCCTTTACCTCACCTCAGTCCAATTTGTCGTTGTTCGTTTAGAGCTCCAGAATTTGTATTCGGTATTGTTTGTATTTTGCGGGCGACTAGACTAATAAAGGGTGGCGTGTAAAGGTCAGCATTAGTCAACACCTTGCGGGATGCGCCACGCATTTACCTTCTATGGGATATTGCTGGGAGAATCTGAGTGCGTATTTGGCTCACTGAGCAGTCAAAGAACAAGTAAGCATCAGCGCTTTATCGCTTCCAAACTAGTTTGGTACACATTCATTAACCTCGGAGGGCTAGCTAGAAGCTTTGGTTTGCCATTTAGGGAAATCCGAACCAAGAACCTGGAATCGGGTGCACGTGCCAGCCGGCGCCACCCCGACATCGCTACCACGCAGTCTCTTTCCATTGCTTTATTTCTTTATTATATTATACATATATAATTTTTTCAGGCCAAATTGGACACTTTTCAAATCAAATTCGACTCTTCTTAGCAAGTCTGGGCGTTTGAAATCAAGGTACACATAGTACAAATCAAAACGAGTGCTCTCCAGATTAAACAGGAGAGTCTCCAACACACTCAGAATAATTTTTTGATTGAGGAAAATTTAGCATAAATTTCTTTGAAATTTTAAAGTCATCTCTCATTAAGTGACCGTCCTGCTTAAAATTTCATAAAAAATTTGTTTGCTAATGAAAAATAATGTGCTAAATTCGCGCACAAAAGTAATAACCATGCAGGGTAATGAACAAGAAATTGCACCATGCACTCGTCTAGATCATTGCGATGGTTTTTTATGCATGGTGCAAATGCTGTATACTTGAGCAGAGGCGGAAGGGTATGCATGTTTTTTATAAATGTTTTTTGGCACCATGCACATATGTGGTACATACTTCACGCCAAGAGAATTCTCGTTAATAATCGAATCGAATAAAATGGAATCGAATAAAAACGGCGACGATCTCGTGGGATGCATGGCGCGATCTTTCCTTTTGTCACACTGAATGATTGCTGCTTCCTTCACTTAAAACTGATTTCAATTCAGTGTATTTCATTGGAAAATAAACAATCCATTGGCAATAAATAATAACAAACAATAAAGAAATGAAATTTTGTAAAATTTCAAACAGTGCAAACGATTCAAATCAGTTTCTTTAGGCCTCAATTGGCTGGTATCGAAGTTGTACGCTGTCATAACGACGTTTTGTTGCGATCAAAACTTCTAGCGTCAGGCGGGACTCGAACCCGCACCTCCCTCTGACCAGGCGGGAATGCTCTACGCCTTTATACCAAATGCGTCGTTTGATCGTACGCAACATCCACACCTCGTGGGACCAATTAGCACTCAGCGTTCGATTAAACGGAGCCGGTGGTGTAAAGGCGTAGAGCATTCCCGCCCGATCAGAGAGAGGTGCGGGTTCGAGTCTCGCCTGGCGCTAGAAGTTTTGATCGCAACAAAACATCGTTGTGACAGTTTAAACAAGGCATTTATTTACCTATTGGGGCAGGCAAAATAAAAAGTTCAAAGAATGTTACACCAAAATTTTAGCCTGACAGACGTTCGTTTTGATCTGGAAGATGTTCAGCCTAATTTTAGACATGTCGAGTCTGTTTAGAAAAGTGTCCAATTTGATTTGAAAGGTGACCCATTGGACATGAAAAGTGTCCCGTTTAGTTTCAAAGGTGTTGAATTTGACGTTAAAGCCGTATATGTATGCCTTTTTTCTTTGAAGGTTAGGCAAGGACTGCAATTGCCCGGATTCTTCGTGGTTCAATTCTTCTTGCTCGTTCGTCTCCCTCCTAGAATTGCCTCGACTAACTATTTTTCCCTGCTTGTAACCGTTTTAGTATACTCGCAGCTGCGACAACGCATATTGTCTGACATTTGAATTAGCCCGACCTTGCAGCTTTTCCACTTTCTTGTGAATAATCGGAGACGACAACGTTGCACTCGATTAGTGGCGGATCTTTGCACGTCCTGTTGAGTTTACAAATTCCTATTTTGGTCCTCCTTCTGTTCTGTTTTTGCTCAGCTATCTTATACGCTTAAAATTTAGTTTTTTCCATTTTATTCCACTTCATCCTATGCCTGCTTGTTTTTCAGAAATGGCTTGCGGTTATTGTTTGTTGTTGCTAATACCTGCTGATTGATTGTCGCGGTATTTTAAAACGCTAACGTTGAGAGCTACGTCCAGAGTAAATAAAGTAAATAAAACTGACACACGCTTTCCCCAGCACACATTCCTATGCGGTGGCGCCTATGCTCGAACGATCGCTGACAGCGACAATGGAGCATAGCCATGTAATTACTCCCGTAGTTACCATGGGGAACGTCCTCTGGCGAAGTGCAAGAACCCCCGGAGAACGTGCACTGTTAGTTGGCGCCTAGTTGGCATTCCATACTGCCAGAGTTGCTCTCGAAGAGAGGATAATTTATGGCTATAACTAGTAAACAGCGATGTTTGCTTCACACTCTTCTAACCTTGCTAGTTAAGCCCAATGCTATCCATTTACTGCATAGTTTTCACTCAGGAATAATCCTCGCGACTACATCCATGAATGGTTGAAGTGTTTCATTTGAACTGACATTCTCCTGTGTTTGCCATCGGGGTCTTTATTTCGCAGTCTCTTTGGAATCTTTGAAAAAATCAATGAAAAAAATCTTTACCCTATCCTTATTAGGTTGTCCCGTAAGTCCGTGCCGTTTTTTCAACGATTCACTGCAGATTTCGCCGGCGCTCTCTTGCATAGCGCTATACGGCTTTCGAAAGAGAATGATTTGCTCTATCAGATCGTTAATTGCATTTCTTTTTTCATCATGAATTTTGACAATTTTTAGGCCGTTGAAGTGAAAAGTGAAAAAGTAAAAAAGCAGCCATTTGCGCACTTGTTCTCTCCGCTTAGGCTTGGATTTTTTTGCGCAGTTTTTTTTATAGCGTTCGGAAGACAGTGTTCTGTACTACAAGAATACGTGTTGGTCCTATTTTTCCACTTGTCCTTTATTGATTTTTAGGTCATCAAATTGGGTCATCCGAAGGAGAAGATTTATTTTTACCGACAGTTTCTGCTTCGCGGTAGGTCTTTTTTGCATGGTGTTATATGTCGTTCCAAAGAAGATGTCTTGCACAATAAGAATTTGTGGTGTCGCGTTTATTGGTTTATGCTGATTTCTGACGAATATCAACAACCGACGAAGGAGAAGGAGTTGTTGGTGAAGATGATTTTTCTCTTTTTGGAGTTTTGTTGATATTCGACAAAAATCAACATGAGCCATTAAACTCGATTCGAATTCTTATGGAGCAAGACACTCTCTTTCGAACGACATATAACACCGAGCAAAAAAATCCTACCACAGGGCAGGAGTTTCGGTAAAAGTTCGGACGGAAAAGTCGGACGTCCAAATTTGTGGCCTAAAAATCAATAAAGGACAAGTATGAAAATAGGACAAACACATATTCTTGTAGTGCAGAACATTGTCTTTCAAACGCTATGAAAACTGCGCAAAAAATTACAAACCTAGGCGGAGAGAACAAGTGCGCAAATGACTACTTTTTCACTTTTCACTTTTCACTTCAACGGCCTGAAAATTGACAAAATTCAGGATGAAAAAAGAAATGCAAGACACGCTCTGATAGAGCAACTCATCCTCTTTCGAAAGCTGTGCAGCGCTATGCAAGAGACCGCCGGCGAAATCTGCAGTGAATCGTTGAAAAAACGGCAAGGACTTACGGGACAACCTAATACTTTTCTTACTCCTTGCCCACTTTTATAAAATCTTTACTAAAAAAGCGATCTTAACGTTTGTTCATACTTTCAATGAGGATGTTTTTTTATTGATTCCTGCTATGTCTGTCTTGTCTATCTGCAGGATTCCGCTGTCTATTCTGCGAAGAAATTTCGTTGTGTTTGAGAGAATCACTCCATCTTCTGCTTCTCTACAAGCTAGAAATCTTTGTTTATAGGAATGTCATTATTTTTGCGTAGTAACCACTTTTCGAAGCCTTAAAGACATATTAATTTTTGTTCGAATACTTGGTCAAGTTCTTAATTGAGGTCGCTGCTTGCTACATATGCTATCATTTTGGAGAAAAAATATATTTCTTTTTCTCTTAAAATTTGCTCAGGGAATCGTCTGAGGCGATGCGTCAACAAGTACAATTTTGGTTTGTTTTAAAGCCTATACGATGCTCAAAATTAAGAATTCTGTTTAAGATCTCCACTGTACAGTTATTAATTTGTAACATATTATTATTATTATATTTTTACATTAGATTTGCTGCTATACTTGCACTGTGATAATTTGAGGTATTTTGTACCGCGTTTTGTCAGTTATTTCTGTTTGTTATTTGTTATTGGCATCCGACTTTTGTGCTATTTTTTGTCTTCATTAGTTGCAGGCGGCAAAGTATTATATAAGTGCGATGTGGCACAAAAAATCACCATCTATGCGATCATGATGGCTCGGCGTGCGGAGTGGAAGTATAAACTATGGCTAAGGCCTATGTTATACGTCGGCGACGCGTCGCCGACGCTGCGACCCATTACCGACAGCCCGTCACCGACAACGGCGACGTCGTCGAAGCTTCTGTGGCGGCGTCGGCAGCGTCGTCGACAGGAGAGCATCGGAGCGCATTTTTGGCATTGGAGCGCAGGGTACTACCATAATAGAAGTATGGGGCAGTGCTGAGCATTTATCGACTATTGATTTATCGATTTAACGGATTTATCGGCGTTTTCGTTAAATTTCTTTATTGGAGTTGCAAAGGCCTTTTTCGTTAATGCGCGTTGAAATTAAATTTACGAGGAATTTTCGCATTTCACAGGAAAATTTAACTCTAAGCTAATGTAAATTGTATTTCGAAAAAGCTCTTCGTAGAGGTTTGCAGTATCATTTCAGATATCGAGCATACGCTACTTATTTGGATGAGTTTCTCTAGCGCCGTTTCGTATTTTTCTGTTTCAAAGCCGTCTTTCATATTTTGGCTGCTCCGTATCAGTTTTTCGCAATTCTCCACTGTTCTCTCCACGTTTTCAGTTTTCTTCACAGTTTTATTTTATGTTACTTGCTCTACAGGGAAGCGAAAAGGTCCAGAAAACGCGAATAAAACGGGTGAGAAGGGCAGAAAAGCGAAGAAAGGTGACAAAGGGAAGGGAACTAAGGCTTAGGCTCCCACTCGCTCTCCAAACACTGTGTTCCAGCAAGCTGAACGGATTTTCGCATAGCATTAGGCAATGGTTGTGAAACGAACCATAAAAGAACGTTGAGAGTAAAAATGGCGCTATTGGTGTCCGCAAGACGGGCGTTTTTGCACTCCTCGATCTCGTAATTCGATGTCCGGCGGGGATGATAGCAGCGCCGGGAACGAAGAACCAACCCACAGTCAAAGAAAGCCATCGGAGCGCACTTTCTGCCACCCCTGGATGACGTCGGCGACGGAACTATAACAGGAAGTATAACACCCATTGCGGAGTTCTCGGCGACGCGTCGCCAAAGTATAACAAAGGCCTAATGTGGCGGAAACTTGGGATACTGTAGTAGGAAAATCGCATCGCGCTTCAGAATTGACGGCGCCACACCGCGGCGGAAGAGTAAAAGCGCATAAGAACCAAAGCATACGAATCGAGTAAACGATAGAGGATAAAGGTTGACGTCAGTCAAGAATGCGCCATGCCTTCCACCTCTACGTATTGTGCAAGCAATTTTAACCCTTCACGACACGCGCGATTTTTGGGTGACTGCCGCGCGGGACAAGGTGCATTTTTCCCGCACGCTGATTATTTGAATTATTTTATTCGTATTATTTGCTAAATATAACAGTACAGTAATATAACAGTAATATAACAGTAACGAATGAAGTTTCCCATGGACTGTCTTGACCGTAGATGCTAGTGGACTCATTGATTAATATCGTATTATTAAATGCTTGATAATTTTCCATAAGCTATTTTTATGATGGTGTCCGACGACATCTTCGGACAATGTCTTGAAAGGGTTAATGCGTATTTTGCCCATACAATGACTTGCGTTGGCCAGCCGATGGAGAAGCCAGCAATTTTTTCTCACAGGCAGGTCCGATTTCAATTTATCGACGCTGAAGGACTGCGGGAGTTCATCGGCCGGACAATATCCGAATCTTCAGTAAATTCCGCTATCCTTGAACTTGGAGCCGATGCTTTTCCTACCGCGCCGACGAGAAGTGCACGGAAATTGTCCAGCGTCCATGCTTGAGCATCAAATCCTTGTCGGAGTGCTAGTGCCTCGCGTCCGCATCAGAGCTGGGCGGAATTTCTGTTTTCTGTTTTCTGGGAAAATGGAGCAAAATTGGGTCAGAAAACAGAAAAGTGCAAAATTTTTGGGATCCAAACACACCGGACGCCTCGTGTCACGTCGCCTTCACAGTACGTTGCGGAAGCGCGCTCCACCGCGAACACCTGACCGATTCGATTGCGCGGGCGGTTTTTTTCAACGCGATCTAAGTTTTGTCCACCTCCTGTTGTCACTATGTATAAATCTCAGATCCTGAACTGAAGGTGGGTATATAGGTTCATTTGTTTCCTCACGTTATTTATCGGTTTGTGAAGCGATTTCGTGAGCTTGAAGGCTTTTGTTGGTAGCAATTTGTAATAGCCTTCACTCAGGTAGTGCTAAACATTGTCAGTTCTATAATGTTAGACAAAATTTGAATCAAAATGAAAACGGAACTGTCAAAAATGGGCGCTAGCTAAATGTCATTTTCCTTATGAAGTAACCTGAAACGTTGATGAGTCCTCTACTTGAAATTTTTATACCCTTAGGCCGGGGGCATACTTCCATCGCCGCGATGCCATCGCGGCGCTCAGTTCATGGCAAATCCGCCGCACGCGGACGAATAGTCAAAGGAAACCTCGCCGCGGCCGCCGCAACAGTGGCGCCCAGCACGCGGGATGGCTTCCCGCGCCAATCGCGGGCATGGCATACTTTTTCGCACCGCGCGCGGTGTTTAGCGTTGGTCCTGGGTGGATCGCCGTCGCCTTCCCCTGCAGAACGATGAGCGATGCGACGAGCGCTGAGAACTCCACATCATCTCGCGTCGCTCTGCAAAACTCATCGCCGCGATTCTATCGCGGCGACGGGAAGTATGCCCGAGGCCTTAGAGTGATTTTTACGATTTCTAGACCTTTATAATAATAAGCTTCCTGTTTAAGTAAGATTCTAGCAACTTATTCAACTCAAATAACTATTTTGAAATTTTCTGTTTTCGGACGAACGCGATTTTCTGTTTTCTGGGAAATTTTTTTAAAATTTCCCCCCAGTCCTGGTCCGCGTACAAATCCATTCTGCAGTGTCGTTGTTCTCAATCTGTTCTCCTCAAGTGCCTAGCGATTAGCGATGGTAGAACGTTTAATTAAGTCTCCTAGTTCTCTATGATATTTATAAATCTACCGTAGAAGGGCAGCGAATAAAGGTCGCCGCCAACTCTTCTATTTGTAGGACACGCCATGCTTTCAACTTTGTATGCTACCGTTGCGCGCTATTGTAGAACTGCTTCGTCTTGGTATTTGACTTCACTTCATGACGATGATTTGCATACGTATTCGCCTTACTTGAATGGATTGATTCACTGGCAGGAATGAGTTCAACCTATACATTTTCTCGCAAAAATTTTCGAATATTTGAATAGTTTCGAATGGAAGGAATTTTCGAATATCCGATTTTGAAGGATCAACGTTCGAATGCAAAGCATTCGAATATCTAATTCGAGTCATTCGAGCATAAGTATAATGCAAACCAAACCTCGCACAGGATTTTGGCGTTAAGACATGAGCCGCTGCTCGGCGTGGTACCATGGCCGGCATAGTTATCAATTTTTTGTGTCGCCAGACCGTTACTCGCCATATTAAGAGAGTTTTTATACTCACGCAGTGGGCTGGATAATCAATTTTAAAGCGTGGGGCTCAGCCACTGTTCACCACGTCGCGCTGGGAGAGCTACTAGTATCGATCGTGTGCACCACCCAATCGATATTGACAGGTTGCATAATGTCACATGAATAAAGTGTAAACCTGCTCTACAGCGGAGAGGGACAAGCGTGGCTTATACTTGCGCAGCCCCGCTGTCGACATGATTATCGATTTTCGCGCAGCAGTTTGATCGAGAGCGGATTTCGAAGAGTTTCAATATTTACGCGTTGCTCCGCGTGTATAGTATAAAATTCCTTAAATGCAAATGCTGCTGTCTAGCGACACGAAGCTTTGAGGACTGTAGTGATTGTGACGCTGGGCCGCTGACCGCGCAAATATAAGCTACGCCTAAGCCTTGAAGTAGGACGTGAAGACCATTCAGACGGGTCGAACGAGCATTCCACCATGTACGACTGATGCTCTGGTGGTTGTGATTGACTGGTGCGTTTTCGTCTACCCATGTAGGCCACACTAACGACTAGCACTGTACTGTTTGCTCGCTTTCCTTTATTCGCAAATTCTTCTCCTTATCCCTTTGCTCTACGTATTGTAGAGAAATAAATAAAATATCGAACGCAAGTCCACTATTTTTCAGCTCAAAATGGGCGCCTGCGAGTCGGTGGAGTCGAAGGCAGCTCGGAAAGCAGCCGTGATCTCGAAGAAAATCGACCGTGAGCTGGAGCGCAAGAACAACGGCAACATGGAGCAGAAGCTGTTGTTGCTCGGGCCAGGCGAGAGCGGAAAAAGCACCTGTCTTAAACAGCTGAAGTAACTCAATAAGCTAGCTCTCTGATGTTGTATGACTAACAAAACGCGGAACTTTACAGAATTCTGCACGCAAACGGCTACTCGGAGCAGGAGATTCAGGAGAAGAAGTTCGTCGTCTACATGAACATCGTGCAGGCCATGAGTGCGCTGCTGGACGCTCGGGATACGCTCGGTATCCCGTTCGATAACAGCTCCATGGAGGTTCGTTGGAGACAAGATATCTTCATGTGCTTGGCACCGCATACAGTAGAGGTGCAGATAAGTGTGAATTTCCTTAGTAGTCTTGTCTTCTACCGGCCTCGCGGGGATCGGACGCGAGTGTTTGTTGTTCGTCATCGAGCCGTTGCATCTGCTAAGGCTATTCTAGGCACCTGCAGCGCTATTTCCTGCCCGTTCCCAGCTATAGAGGTAGTTTCTGCGAATGTTAGAGGACAATAGCCTTATCTCCGTTTGTTGTTGTCAGTCGATCACCTGGGATACCTGACGCATTCAAGAGTGAATAACCACTTGCAGAAGTGGTACCAATGAAGCAGCTCCAGATATGTGAAAAAAATCATACCTCAACTGGCCAGTTCGGGGAAGGCCTGATGACCGTGTCGCGAAAGTGGACAGCAGTGAGTGAGAAAAGGGACGCGCTAGCTAATTATAACCAGGCAGAGCGCCAATCCAACATGTGCTAGGCAGTACACATTGGATCCGATCGAAAATCTTCGGATAAGTGGATGATTCGGATAAGTGCAATTTTGAGGACCCCGGATTTTTGCATGATTCGGATAATGGCAATTTCGCGGACCCCGGATTTCGGATATCCGAATCGGATATCCGACTCATTGACGCAAGGTGCAGTTTATCAGAATACTACCGTTCCTGAAAGAGGGACCCATCCTTTAACAACAACAACAGTGCATGTATCGAAAGACTCTCACTACTCGTCAAGCAAGGAAACATCAAAGAGCTGGATCATTCCAGACAGGGATGCGCAGAATTTCCGCTTTCGTGTTCCGAATTCCGGTTATTGGCTTTGTGATTGTATTGCTTTCAAGCCGGTAGTGCATCCTGATGTCGAAGCACTAACCAAATTGTATTCTTTTTTCTTTTCTTGAAACGATGTACTGTCGAATAGTGTAGGTCCACAAAGATTTCATAAGTGTTTGAGTCAAATTCCTTTCCTTCGAAGCATGCTTATCTTCTTCCCTAGTAATCTCTTAGGTTCGGAACACCAATCTAGATCAGAGTTCTATAAGCACTCTTAGGTTGCTAACAATGCGCTCTATGAGGTCATTGGATCTGTCCCAGTCGGAGGAGGGCATGCGGTGCCTTGCCTCTTCAATTCCCCCTTCTGAGTTTGTTTCAGAGCTTCAGCTACTGCCAAATGATGCAATGGTACCCAGAGCGTGGGTGTCGTGTCGTGGGTGCTGGACGCAACTGTAACCTTAACTGTGCCTCCTCCTAATTGGGACAGATCTGGGACATTGAATAAGACCAGTTAAGTGCCATGAGTGGCGAAATCTCTGTCATCTTACTCGTCAGCTGGATTCATTGCTTTCGAAATACTTTCTTCCTGTTTACAGAGAGATCTTGCACAAACTTGGATTTGTTACACTAGTAATGTCTAAAAATTCATCTTACTAGGGAAGGGTTTCGACCTCCCATGGAACTTCAAGTTGAGACCTGGATCATTAAAAAGAGCTCGGAATGCTGATTACGAATATGTGTGTCAAAATTGCAAAATGAATGTCCTGAGCGAGTTATGGCCTGCCGAAATCGGGGGCCTCACCACAGGCTGGCTGTACGACGCACCGGGCGCGAAAGTGGTGAGTCATCGGGGCTCCGTAAGGCCCCGTGCATACTTCCCGTCGCCGCGATGGAATCGCGGCGATGAGTTTCGCAGAGCGACGCGAAAGAATTTGAATTTCTCTGTGCTCGACGCATCGCCCATCGCTCTGCAATGGGGCGCGACGGCGATCCGTCCAGGACCAAACGCTAAACACCGCGCGCGGCGCGAAAAAGTATGCCGCGGCGAGGTTTCCTTTGACTATTCGACCGCGTGCGGCGGAATGGTCATGAACTGAGCGCCGCGATGGCATCGCGGCGATGGAAGTATGCCCCCGGCCTTACGGAGCCCCGATGACTCACCACTCTCGCGCCCGGTGCATCGCACAGCCAACCTGTGGTGAGGTCACCCGATTTCGGCAAACCATAACTCGCTCAGGACTTCCATTTTGCAATTTTGACACCCATTTTCATAATCAGCATTCTGAGCTCTTTTTAATGATCCAGGTCTCAACTTGAAGTTCCATGAGAGGTCGAAACCATTTCCTAGTTAGTATTAATACGAATGCAAGGATTTTTTTTATCGTTATATATTGTTATATTGTTATTGTTATATGTTGCTGAAAAAAATCGCATGCTGCCTTGCCTGCGATCTAAATTCGTTGAGGCATCTCAGTTATTACTACCGTTATGGATATATGCATAATTATGAAATATTAGACGAACTAAAGAGTTTTGAGTCATATCCGTTTCGGCTATGTTTCGCATGCGTGCCCGCCTGCGAAGTTCTTTTGGAATGTGCTTTCATCCATGGTGCGCGACTTCAAAATGGGGCGAAGGAAAGGAAATTCAACGGGTTATCCGAATTTATCCGATTTTATCCGAATCCACCAAGGTCCGGATAATTGGTTGATTCGGAGAATGTCAATTTCGCGGACCCCGGATTTTTGGATGATTCGGATAAGAGCAATTTTGCAGTGGCCGGATAACTGGATGATTCGGATTGGGATATCCGAATCGGGTATCCGAAAATGATTCATTCGGATCCAGTGTATACTAGGCAGTCAGGATACCGATTGCACACTACTAGCCTGATCGGAGAATCCCACTCGATGCGGCTTGACAAGCCAACGCATTCCCACCTACTAATGCTGCTCGCATTCACGACATGGACCCGTCCCAGTAACACCGATCAAATCTGATTTATCGATCGACAATGCTTTCCTCCTGGCAATTTTTCTGACTTTTCAGATTCACGGAAAGCTCGTCCGGAAGGTGTTTTCCTCCGGATGCGAGTTCATCGAATGGAGCCCGGAACTCCGATCGGCGATTCGTGAGCTGTGGGCCGACGGTGGCATCCGGAAGACGTACGCGCAGAGGAACGCGTTCCACATCAGCGAAAGCTCCGAATAGTGAGTGTCTTGCGTCCCTTTTACCAGACGCATTACGTGGTTTGCAGCAGCAATTCTTAATTGTGGCCGGCGAGCGGTAATAGAAGCAATTACCGCGAAGTTGATGTGATTAACAATTGCCAGTTAGCTTTGCTTATGAATGTGGATGTCGCTCGAACTCGAGGGTTTCCAGCTTTTTCAACGAGTTGGATCGGATCTCCAAGAAGAACTACAAGCCGTCGCTGCTCGACATCCTGCACACACGGGTGCCTACTTCGGGAGTAGTTCAGTTCTACTTCACGATGAAGGGCATCAATTTCGAGTGAGTCCACTCTGATGGCCTCGCTTTCACTGATTCTGACTACAGTGCATGGCTGAGTTGCAAGAAGCGCCATCCGCACGCGTGTGATGTGGGGAGGGGGGTCGAATCCATGCTCCCTCGGATCTCCGATTTATTCAACGATTTATCTGGAAAGTAATTATTGATCTTTTCACGAGAAAAAATTAAACGTTTCTTGTTAAAGTAAGTAAATTTACCTTGAAAAGTGTGAAAAAACGACATTCTTCGTCGAACAATCCAACATTTTCCAACAGCTACTCACGAGTGTTTTCTATTAGGTGCGCGTTTGAAGAACGATTAACTCTGCAGGGTTTTTTGTAAGTTCTGCTTCGATTTTGTGCTGCTTGGGTGTAATTGAATAGTTTCGCTGCTGCGCCCGAGACATTCGACTAGCTTATTGCACAGCAACAGGTAATTTCGCTGATAATTGCCATTCACGGGCACATGGCACCGACTACGTTCTTTAGTGACGTCGGGAGCGGATAACTAGGTGGAAAGTGAAAACGCTGCCAATTCCTCACTTCCACAGCGTTACTAACCAGGGAATGGCGTCAGCTTCCCATGGAACTTCGGATTGAGACCTATATCACGTGAAAGAGCTCGAGACGCTGATCACAGATATGTAGACCAAATTAGCTAAATGGATCTCCTAAGCGAGTTATGGCCGGCGGAAGCCGCGACGTCTTCCATGTGTTAGGCGCGCTCAATCAGCGTTGGGCGCAGTATTGCGCGGGAATCAGCGCCGTCAGCAACGGCGGCGGCGCAGTGGTAGAGTGCTCGCTCCAAAGGATTGGGTTCGTTGGTTCGGTTCCCGCCGCTGACGGGTTTTTTGCATTTTGTGATCTATCTTCGACGAGGACCTATAATCGCATTTTTAGCACATTTTTGAGCGAACGGCTAATGGCGACTTGCATTTACGTTTATTTGAGGAGGGAAACGTGTTTCAGGTAAAATGTTTTATTCATGACGTGAAGCAAGTGAGAAATTCAAATCAAAACAAAATAAAAAGTAAAAATAAAAACAAAAATCAAAAACTTAATAAACATAAAAAATAAAAAATAAAGGCACTAGTTAAAAGTTCCGATTCTACCGACACGACTTCGGTCAAAAAAAAATTTCGCTGAAACTTCGTCTAGGGGTTATTTGGGGTGCTGATCACGAATCTGACATCCGTTTTTCACGATTCTGTCTCTACCTGTCGTCACCGGCAGAAACATTAAGAATGTAATCCTCTGCCTTGCTGTATCTATATTATCCAGCCGAATCGTGAAGAACGGATACCAGATTCGTGATCAGCACCCCAAATAACCTCCCTAGACGAAGTTTCAGCGAAATCGGTGACTCTGCCTGGACCACCCCAGTTAAAGGTATGGACGTAAATGCAAGTCGCCATTAGCCGTTTGCTTAAAAATGTGCTAAAAATGAGATTATAGGTCCTCGTCGAAGACAGGTCACAAAATGCAAAAAAGCCGCCGGCGGCGGGAACCGAACCAATGAACCCAATCCTTTGGAGCGAACACTCTACCACTGCGACGGCGCTGATAGCCGAACCGTTGATTTCCGCGCAATACTGCGCCCAACGCTGATTGAGCGCGCCTAACACATGGAAGACATCGCGGCTTCCGCCGGCCATAACTCGCTTAGGAGATCCATTTAGCTAATTTGGTCTACATATCTGTGATCAGCGTTTCGAGCTCTTTCACGTGATATAGGTCTCATTCCGAAGTTCCATGGGAAGCTGACGCCATTCCCTGGTAAGTAGCTGTTCCATGGGCACTGAGCTTCTTTTTTCAGAGATAAGATTCGAGATAAAGAGTAAAAGAAAGCGCTAGCCAACGCTTTTGTTAAGATTCGCGAGACATTTTAAATCTACGGCAGATGGCTTCAATGCGGGCCCTCTGCACAAACGTTCCCATTAATTTTTGGACGAAATAGGATAGTACAGCTAAAGTCTTCTTAAATATTATAATAGAATTTTTCCGATTGAATGCTTCGACAGCCTAGCATAACCACAAGGTTGAGCACGTTGAGCGGCTGAGTACTGTAGTTTGTCAGTTTTTAGATTCTTATTTCTCGGAGCTAAGCCTTTCAATGGTGAACTAATTGCTGTATTACGTATCTCCTTGCATTCCGCTCGGCTTCACACCTACTTCTAGCAAGATGTAGAGGCACTTATCGGGGTCGTATCGGGTCAGCGTCAAAATACGCTCCTAACAATAAAGCCTATGGTATACTCCTGCGGAAGTGTCCGCGGACGGGAAGTGCGCCGTGGGCGGTCGTCGTCGACCCGGGAGACGCGCGTCGCATTGGAGCGCATTTTCGGCGCCGGGCTTGAAACGGAGCTGAGAAAGCTCGAGAATGGAGAAGGAGCTTCTCCGCAAAGGCCCTTTTGTACTTCCGACGCTGAGCGACGCGACGACATCTATAGTGGCCAAATTTATCGATCGCGTCGCTCGATCAATGTGAACACAATACGCGGCGTCGCGTCGCTTGGCGGCGAAGTATGAACGGATCCTAAGGTACGAGATATAAGGCAATGGATTAAGCTGACCACTTAAGAGCATCAAAAGCACTATGTGGTGCGTAAGCTGGAGTTTATAGTTTATACTTGCAACACAACGATCGGCATAGACATTGATTTTTCGTGCCAACCGCTGGCGCCGCACCGTATTTATACTTCGCCAACGTAATCCACATCACTTGACAGAATCTTGTGACTTCAGAGAATGGCAGCGCATAATAGAATGTGGCGGTGTAGCGCAACGGCCAGCGTCTGAGTGGGTTTCGAAGAGTGGTTCAGAAATCGCGCTGGGTTGCGGAGGGAGCACAAAAATTGCTTATGATCTCGAAGGGCGCGTGTAGCGCAGTCGGAGGAGGCGCGACTGTCGCGCGCACCCGAGACCAGGTTCCTGATTCGGATTTCCCGCCCAGGCCAATCAAGCCTTTCATCCCTTCGGGGTCGGAGAATTGGTACCAGACTTGTCTGGGAAGGATAAAGCGCTGACTTGTTCATCGGCTGGCCACCGCAAGTCATTGCATGGCCAAATACGCATTCATGTCGCCTCCACGACATCCCGTAGAAGTAGAATGCGCTGGCGCATCCCACAAGGGATTGAGTAACGCCGTCCTTTATCCTTATCCTTTATGATCTCGAAAAAGCGGGACAAGGTGGATTCAAATCTTTCTAGAGACCTAGTTTGCTGCCAGCTTATCATCCTCTCAAAATTATTCACCTTAGGGTTTGTTCATAGTCCACGAAGCATAAGCAGGGCACACGTATCGATTGACACTAAGCGGTCGCCTAGCGAAAATCAATACGTGCGTTTTGCTCGAGCGACCAGTCACTCTCGTAGCTGAGTATGAACAGGCGTTTAGTTATCAAAGGTGCAAGTAACCCTTTTCGTGTATTCGACGATGACTCCGCCTCTCTGACCTGTTCCTATTTCAAACAATAGCTGAAAGCAGCCGCTTGCTGCCTTGTACTCCCTGTGAACTTGAGAAGTGAAATTCAGAGTTTTCGACGTCGGGGGTCAGCGATCGGAGCGGAGGAAATGGATCCACTGCTTCGACAACGTGAATGCTGTAATATACGTGGCCGCCATTAGCGAGTACGACCAAGTGCTTCGAGAGGACAATAAAACGGTACGCTCTTAGAGGTGCAAACAGTAAACTGATGACCGAAGCACTTGACGTCTAGGTAGCTAGACAACCGACAAAAAACGGCTCTTTATTGGACATTAAGACGCATTCAGATAACCTAAGTTCATGAAAATTAGCATTGCTATATCTTAATCTCCTTGAAAATCTCGTTCCAGAATCGACTTAAAGAAGCGCTTCTACTATTCGACGGTGTTGTTAACAACCAATATTTCAAAGATGTATCAGTGATTTTATTTCTCAATAAAAAAGATCTATTCGCCGAAAAAATCTTATATGTATCGCTGAAAACGTGTTTTGAGAGCTACGACGGTAGGTGGCATTCACTGCAATAGAGTGCTGTTGTTTAGGAAATTTGAGTGACTTTTGGCTTTCTGGCCCACTCCTTGTGTGAGCAGGTTGAAGAAGTGAAAGTGTCGAACTGTTTCAGCCGAGCGTGATGGAACTGGCTATGCGGCATCTGTGGCCTATATAAAGAAACGGTTCGAGAACGCCCTCATCAAGCACTCGAAGAAACCGTATGTTTCATTACTTTCTTCTCCACTTTAGCAAAAAATTTGAAAAGATCACCGGTTATCCTCAATGCGTTACCAATATCATCAATACTCTGCTGCGCCGTACAAATAAATGACAACTAAGAAAACCATCTGTTGCCACATTTATCGCTCTACGCCATATTCCAGAAATTTGGAATCACCCTGTAGTCGCTGAGAAGTTCTAATGCAGCTTTAGGCCACTGTACTATGCACCATCTACAAATTTAGCTTACTGTTGTGCGTGTTGAGCTCTACACGAGGTTGGTAGACGGATTTATTTACTGGCCAACGTTTCGGCGAGATCGTCTTCTTCAGAGCCTGAAAGGGACCAAATCAATAAGAAGTTATCCCACCAAATGTCTCCTTAACCCTACTAAGTTCAGTGCCAAAATTAGTAGATGGGACCAATAGAGAGAGAGTCCGAGTGCCGTACCTGACCGTAGTCCACCGAGGGACCAATGGAAGCAGCGCAGGACAGACGAGGGGTGCGGGACAGCAACTACCCCAGTTCAAAATGCGAGTCTGAGGTAGGGCTTGAGTTCTCGCGTTATATATAGGCACTCCCCCTTCCGGTTGACCTTGGGGTCTCTGGAGTATATCCAGAATGCCTCAAGGGCTTTGCGCGCGGATGTTTGAACCTCGTGTCCCAGAATCTCCACCTTGACCTCAAAATCCTCCCCTCCATGGCAATCCTGTGATAGCCTAGAGCAGTCGAGGCTCTGAGCTTTTCCTTCCCGTCGAGACGTTCCTTGATCCTCACATGAAGAGGATGTCCAGTTTCCCCGATGTATTCTGCTCCGCAGGATTGGCGTGAAATCAGGTAGATCACACCAGATACGGTGCAGTCACCTTCCTTACCACCTGGGCAGACCACACAATTAGGCGTGGAGATTCTGGGGCACGAGGTTCAAACATCCGCCGCAAAGCCCTTGAGGCATTCTGGATATACTCCAGAGACCCCGAGGTCGACCGGAAGGGGGAGTGCCTATATATAACGCGAGAACTCAAGCCCTACCTCAGACTCGCATTTTGAACTGGGGTAGTTGCTGTGCCGCACCCCACGTCTGTCCTGCGCTGCTTCCATTGGTCCCTCGATGGACTACGGTCAGGTACGGCACTCGGACTCTCTCTCTATTGGTCCCATCTACTAAATTCGGCACTGAACTTAGTAGGGTTGAGGAGACATTTGGTGGGATAACTTCTTATTGATTTGGTCCCTTTCAGGCTCTGAAGAAGGCGATCTCGCCGAAACGTTGGCCAGTAAATAAATCCGTCTACCAACCTCGTGTAGAGCTCAACACGCACAACAGCGATTCACAATGCCGAGGTTCATTGAGAGTCGATCATGGCAACTATAGGCTTAGTTCCACTGGACAAAATCGATCTTAAATTTAGATTTTAGGGACAGCGCCAATATGAAAAACGTTGAATACTATTATTGAAATCCACGAACGTTCCAGATATGTGCACGAGACCTGCGCAACAGACACAAATCAAGTGCAAGTCGTCATTAATTCCGTGATCGACACCATAGTGCAGGAAAATCTCAAGGACACTGGAATGATCTAGCCGCACTGTGTGGCTATGGGAATTCCCCTGCTGGTTGTACATATCAGACGTGAACGTTTTTGCTCAACTTATTTCATAAATAAGCTCTTTGGTGCTTACTGAGCCTTGCATAAAGCGAAGAGAAGGCTATTTTGTTCGTTTCTGTTGTCACTCTTACGTGTATTGAATAAAAATTTGCTACTATTTGTATAAATGAGTGGTAGAGGATGTCGGTCCTCATGTTCCGAATTTCCTTTCTGTGTCAGATACATAAGGTAGAAATAGGGAATATGCTCAAACTGGAATTGCCATGTTTTCTCTCCTTTCTTTTACCAGCTCACCTTCCCCAATTCCTTCTTCTTTTTCTTCTTCATTATCGTTTTTCTCTTCCTTATTTCCTTCGTTTTCTTCGTTTTCTTCTCTTTGTTCTCTACCTTGTTTTCTCATTCTTATCTGCATCTTCTTCTTCCTTTATCTTCATCATTTTCCTCTTCGCTTATCTTCCTCTACATTTTCTTGCCCTTGCATTTGTCGTCTACATACCTCTCCGCATTCTTGTTATTATTCTTCTTGTTCTTGTTCTTCCTCCTCCTCATCCTTCCTCTCCATTTTCTTGCTATCACCCCTTGCGTTTACGTACGTCTTCTGCTCTTCTCCGTTTTTTCTTCTTCCTACCGTTCTTTCTGTTTTTCTTGTTGCTTTTAGCCTTACTCCCCTCTGTCTTCTTACTCTCTTTCTTTTTCTTCCTGTTTTCCTTGCCTTTTCTTCTCCGTCTCTCTGCTCGTCCGTTCCATCGTATGTTTTTTTCTTCTCCTTAGCCTTTTTTACTCTTTGATCTTTTTGTTATCAGGCTTCTTTCCTTTTGTTTTTTGTTGCTACTCTCTGTCTTCTTCTCTTCTTCTTCTTTTATCTTCATCGCCTTTCTTCTTCTCTGACTCATTGCTGAGCAATCAAGGCATCCCTCCTCTCCGTCGCCTTCTTCTTTTCCTCTTCTTCCTCGCCTTTCTTCCACTCCGTCTTCATTTTTCATCCTTCTCTCACGTCTTTTGTTCTCATCCTTCTTCCTCTCATCTTTTTATTTTCCTTCTTCTCATTCCTCCTCTTCCTTTTCTTCTTCCAAGCCTTTCTTCTTCTACATTTTTACCTTCTTCTGAGTGTTTCTAATTCCTCTCATTACTAGGTGTCTCCGTTCTTGTCAATTTTGCCATCTTCGTCCACTCTTTAGACGTCTACTTGGCAAATGCATCGCAGTCAATCTGAACAATTCGAGAACATGCATAATAATTAACCGTAGTTCGTGTAACAATCAATCATAACTATTGCTGTCAAAAAATGGCGGGTGCAGTCCTAGTCTCGGAGAACAGAAGGTGTCTGACAGAAGGTCACCTAGACCTAGATTTCTTCGAAAATATGGTGGCTGCCTCATGGCGAAAAAAAATCAGCGAGTTGTGTTCGTCGTAGGGCTCGAGGAAAGGAAACAGTTTCCCCCAGCTAAGCATGGTCGAACCGAACTAGGATTGAGCTATCTATTTAGCATTACCCAAGGAAAAAAAGTATACCGGTGATATTATCAGAAGTCGAGTCTTTACAATGCAAGCTGATCTGTAAGGACAGTCTGTTACTCACATGTGGGAGAAGGCATCCTGAGGTATGCTATAACGCGTGGGACTGTTCAGACACCAGTCGAAGGGTCTACATTTTTTCTACAATTTTTTTACTTTTTCTTCCACATCCACATACACAAGTTTTTCATAGTCTCTTGTTCTCTTGTTTTTATAATTCCTATTTCCGTAGTTTCAACACATTGATTCAATTCCTCCTCAGTATATATCTCGATATTCACCCAACCCGTATCCCAATTATTAGGTTACAACGAATTAAATGTCACTGGCTCGCGCCATTTTTGGCGCGTCTTTACGCGTTTGATCAAGAACAAACCGTAACACGTGGCATATCATTTAGAAGCGCAAACTTTGCTCTACCGGAGAGTACCAAAATTTCTATGTAAAAGTGGGAAAACTTTAGAGTTTTATTGACTTTTTTGCAGATGGACAAAAGGGTAATCCGAGGCATTTACTGGTATGAATTCAAGCTGGGCACTACAGCTAAGGAGGCGGACGAGAAGATCAACGCCGCATTCGGTCAGGGATGTTCCACAATTCGGACGGCGTATCGTTGGTATCAGAAGTTCCGGAATGGAGATGAGAGCTTGGAAGAACATGAAGGTCGTGGGAGGCATAGTGATGTTGATGAGGACAAGCTGAGAGATGTGGTAGAGGATTATCCACACAAAGCTACCAGGGAGATAGCGAAGGTTCTTGGCGTCAGTCGCAACACAGCTGCCCGGCATATGAAGGAAATTGGAAAGACCAAAAAGCTGGAAAGACGGGTGCCTCACGAGCTGTCTGAGGAGCAAAGAAACCGACGACATGAGATCTCGTCCGCACTGCTTCTACGGAACGAAACGGACCCATTCCTTGATCGCATCGCAACCTGTGACGAGAAATGGATAATGTACGACAACAGGCGACGAACGGCACAGTGGGTGGACAGCGGTGAGAGCCCCAAGGTTTTTGCGAAGCCGGAATTGCACCAGAAGAAAGTAATGGTGACAGTGTGGTGGTGTTCGCTGGGAACTATTCAGCACAGCTTCCTCCCTCCCGGTGAATCCATCACGGCAGAGAAGTACTGCATTGAAATTGAGGAAATGATGAAAAAGTTGAAGGATATCCGGCCGGCCTTGGTAAACCGAAGGCGAGTTCTCCTTCTGCACGACAGTGCTCGCCCCCATGTAGCACGAATGACGTTGCAGAAATTGAATGAGCTGAGCATTGAAACTCTACCGCATCCTCCGTTTTCTCCCGACCTCTCCCCAACAGACTACCATTTCTTCAAGCATCTCGGCGACTTCTTGGCAGGGAAAGTATTCAATTACCAACAGGATGCCGAAAGTGCCTTCGAAGATTTCGTCAATTCCAGAACTTCTGATTTTTATGCTACTGGGATAAAAAAGATTGTGTCACTTTGGCAAAGATGTGTAGAATCAGGTTTTTATTTCGATTAATAAACTTGCCCACAAGCCGAGATATTAACTGTTCAATTTACAGTGGTTCAGTGTCATTTATTTCGTTACAACCTAATAAGAAGGCGACGACAAGCTATTGTATTGAAAAGGTTTTGCGCACCATAAGCTTCATGATATTCCCAAATATTGTAATTCGGCGCGCAGTGACTGGGGTTTATGAGTGGCCCAAGCAGAGTACTCGTACAGTCATGAGTGTAAATTCGAGTCCACCAATAAATTTGCAGGAGATTAACGCTCCTAAGGGTGTGTAGTGCAGCCGGAGGAGGCACTGACTGCTGCAAGCGCCTGAATCCTGGATTTTTGTCCAGTCCAACCAAGCCTTTCATTCTAGGGGGTCGGTAAATTGGTACTCGGTACGTCTGGGAATGGCAAGACACTGACTTATCCATCGCTCAGCATTGCAAGTTATTGTTTTGGCGAAATGCGCATTCAAGCCGCCTCCACGACATCCCGTAGAAGCAGAGTGCGTGGCGCATCGCGAAAGAGCAGAGCCGTCCTTCATCCTCTACTTAAGTGTTCCTTAATACTAAAATTATTAAGCAAAATGTCCCTTTTCTGAACCAATCTTTACCTTTGGTGTTCACCCCAACTTTCAAAAAAAGCCTGAACATGAGGGCATAACAACTCATTCTTATGTTCTACAATCATATTTCTCCTGCCCATTTCTTTGCCTGGCAGTTATCACAAGGAAATCTCGTACAGGATCTCGCAAAAGAAAACAAGCGTTGTTTAATGTTAGCTATTATTAGCGCGGTTGAAACCCAATTTTACCCCAGATGAAAACTCACCCGCTCCGCATTTTCTTCGTGGACAGCTGACCAAGGCTCTCTGCAAAATGAACCATCCTAGCAAGCAAAATCTTTAGAATTGCCGACTCAAAATACGCCTCATCCTTCTTGAAAGGAATGAATTTTCATTAAGGAATCGTCCCCATATTCAAGGAAATCGGAAGAATTAGATCTCAACGAGGAAAATCTGAAGGATACACAAGTGTGCAGGAATTCGTCGAGCTCCCGAATGCTACGAGCGGGTTGCAGGGTTTCGCCTTATTTAGCGTTCTTCGTCATTAAGAGAAGACAGTTACCTGCAGATTCTCTGGAATTATTGCCCTAGAATTGCTGTCTAACAGGATACTTAAGGGCGTTAAGATCCTACGCATTTCAGCGATACCACTGAGTACACCATTGGATGAACAGAACTTTTATCCTCTTGACGTACCCTTCTGACGCTGCTCTTCGCTGCTCTGCTGAGGTGAGCGACGTCTTCAATAATTTTACTTCACTAATTCTACATGGAAATCTGCTTAAAAAATCCAACACTAAAAAGCGACGCAACGCAGAACACCGGCATAGTAAGCGGAAAATTGGGGCATACAATCAGTAGAATGATGTAATCGCTTTAACAATCCACTAAAGACTTGTTGCGGATATCTGTCAGCAAAGATTTCGCTTTTCCTTATCGAATTTTAGTAAGCCGCTTTTCCTAGAGAAATTCAGGAATTTCGCACCCCCCTCGGTTTATGAAAAAAAGTAGATCACACATTGCTATGAACTCTAAGAACCTAGATCTTCCACTGGCCACCCCTACGTAATGTAGGAGTAAGATATTGGATACATAGAAATTGTTAGGCCCGTTTATACTTCCGACGCCGAGCGACGCTACGGCACGTAAAGTGGCCAAATTGATCGATTTCGTCTCTCAATCAATACGGCCACTATACGTGGCGTCGCGTCGCTCGGCGTCGAAGTATAAACTGGGCCTTACTAGTTATCCTCCCATAAAGCTTTACTATATCATACCTACTTAAAATGGTTTTCCCTTTTTAATATTCGATGTTTCGTAGTAAAATCATACCTTTGCAATGCAGAGTTTAAACGTGGTGCTTATTCCTCTCTTCGCGAAAACTCTTCGCGCTAGGTGAACGTTATCTATATCGATTACACGCGCTACCTAATCGATATTCATTACCCACGCTGCCTAATCAATTCGCCGCGTGGCGAGACAAGCATGAATAACGCCTAGTTTGAGATTTGCGCTATGTAACATACTTTTCCAACTTTCACGTTTTTTAAAATATTTCTTGCCTACAAAAAAATCGAAAGCTTTATACAGTAGGGACTCCAATGTACATTGCCATCTGTGATTTAAGTAAGCGCTTTGGTGATAATCTATACAAGCGGAAAGTCCACATCTTCTACAGGTTCTTGACAACCTTCAGCGTCCAGTTCCAGGTCTGTAAATTTTGACCACTTTCGTCGACCAGCTGCGATTTGACTGAGTATTTGCCACGGTTAAATACACCTGAAATTTGGTGAATTCAGGAATATGAGCGATATGAGGTGGATCTCTTTTAGGAGCTGGTTGAGATGAACGATTCTGATAAAGTGGGCTTCATGGGTAACTGTCAGATTTTCATGCTTTCTGCTTTTTCATGTAAGTCTAAATACACTTATATAGCTAGCAGGAAGAATTTTACAAATGGCGGTACAGTCTATTTTTTGGATTATTCTGTGTAATTAATAATAGATGCTAAATGCTATGCTGTGCTAATGCTATGCCACGCTAATGCTATGTAATTAATATTAGGTTGTAACGAAATAAATGGCACTGAACCACTGTAAATTTAAAACAGTTAATATCTGGCTTGTAGGCAAGTTTGTTAATCGAAATAAAAACCTTCTGATTCTACACATCTTTGCCAACGTGACACAAGCTGT
>OX375868.1:106343311-106366067 GCA_947359475.1 Heligmosomoides polygyrus bakeri | reverse complement strand
AAAATCGATATCTTCGAATTGGGGCATGCTTGATTCCATTCGATAGAGCTTTTCATGCTGAATTGAATGGTGTTATTGGGTGTAGGGAAAACTGCAATGTGGGTGAGCAAGAGCGAGGAGAACATCGATGGTTATTGTGCTAAATTGCACGCGCGGGCATGTTCTAAGCGCGATAACTCTGCTATGTGTGGACCTTTCCGGTTGCAACTAATGACTTTTGTAGGCAGCAAAATTTTCTAGTAGTGCAATGAAACACAGCATTGTAGCTTATAATTGGACAAAGTCACAGCAGAGCGAAAATGCAGGTTAGCCTTGTGTGACTCGATTTTTTCCAATTTCAGTCGACCCCTGCGGGAAGACGCAGAGAGCTAACGGTGTACAAATGCTCGTGCGAGCAGAATGCTTAAGGTTCTTTACGACGACCTGCTCACAACTCCCTAGCTGATTAAACTGCCTGAGAACCAGCTGCCATATTAGGATGGCGGAGTTTTAGCGTTTGAAGCTTCCTGCGCCATTATTCGCTCACATTTGAGTTTTCGACACTCGCAATCACACCATTAACTTGACCACGAAAAGCTCTATCGAGCGATGCCCATCTAGACCAATTTAAAAAAAAAACGATTTTTTGACAAATTCCCATCGGGGACGGAGGCGCTACAGGCCGAGCCTTCGCGGACGATGACGTCATCGGAAATCGATATTTTCGAAAATTTTTCTCGTCCAAAGTCATCTGGGGGTTATTTGGAGCGCTGATTACGAATCCTACGTCCGTTTTTGAAATTTCCGCCGATTTCAGTAGATTTTGGATTTTTCTGGATAATTGAGGGTGTTCGGGTGAGGATCACGGATTTTGTACAAACTTCGTATGGAGGCGGGGACTTATTCGGGGTGCCGAACACGATGCCGAAATTCATTTGGACGATTACGGCAGGAGACCGCCCATACCGATAACTGAGGGGATAATCGGTGATCCTGACCTTACCACCCTCAAACGGGAGGTAACCTACTGAAATCGACGAAATTTTTAAAAACGGACGTCGGATTCGTAATCAGCTCCCCAAAAAACCGCCTAGATTATTTTGGACGAAGTTTGCACGAGGAAATTTGGCTAATTTCGAAAATACCGGTCTTCGATGACGTCATCGACCGCGCAGGCTCGGCCTAGGGCGCTCTCGTCCTCGATAGGAAATTGTCAAAAAATCGATTTTTTTTTGAAATTTGTCGAGAGTGACCACCATTCGATAGGGCTTTTCGCGATGAACAAAACGGTGCTATTGTGAGTGTCGAAAACCCAAATATGGGCGAGTAAGAGGGCAGGAAACTTCAACCGCTAAGTCCGCCGCCCTAAAGTGGCAGATGGGGCTAAGGCAGTCTAGGCAGCTAGAGCGTTGCGAGCACGTCGCAAAGAACCTTAAGCGTTCTGCTCGCCCTGCGCATTTGTAGGCCGTTAGCTCTCGGCGTCCTCCCGCAGGGGTCGACTGATTTGGAAAAAAATCGAGTCACACAAGGTTTACCTGCATTTTCGCACTGCTGTGACTTTGTCCATTGATAAGCTACAAGCTACAAAGCTACGATAATGATAAGCTGGCTGTGTTTCAGCGCAGTACCCAACAGAGGCCGGATTCATCAACAATTAACCCGTAGGTATGCGGGTGATAAGGGGTAGAGATAAGATAAGAGTCAGGCAGAGATAACGCAAGAGTCAGAGACGCAGGCTTCATTGTGGGTATCTCTACCCCTTATACCCGCGGGTTAGTCGATGATGAATCCGGCCTCAGAACATTTTGCTGCTTACAATACCCACAAGCTGCAACCGGAAAGGTTCACACATGACAGAGTTATTGCGCTTCGAACTCGTCCACGCGTGAAATCGCGAGCGGTTGCCCCACTCGATTGATGGGTTCTATTATATATGCATTGTTCACAGCGTACTCTACAGCTTTCCCGGAACAGAGTACAGCAATTCTTGAGTAGGGCGGCACGAAATTTCTGATAAAGCTCCTCAGACGCTCACCCTACAAGCTGTCGCGCATTCTCAATTGATAGGCTCGATTCTAAATATATGCTTTTACTATAAAGTCTTACTGGGACGGAGTACAGCAATTTCTGAGTAGGGCGGGTGGAAATTTCTTTTCTAATCTTATTTCAAACGGTTCTAACTTATATGCATTGTGCACGAGCACTCCCGCCTCTCTCTTCATAAAGACTCGGCATTTGTATTAGCTGCTGTCAGTGTGTGCACTAAAGCATCTAAAGAGGACAAGCTGTCCTGTTTAGCACGACATTGGAACCGCTTCCACCCACTCGATTGATAGGTTCGATTCTATATGCATTGTGTAAGGCGCATTCCAAAGTATCACAGTGACAGGCTGGAGCAAATACTGAGTAGGACGGCCTGAAATTTCATATAAACTTCTCCAAGCGGTTCGAAATAGTCATGAAGGCTTCACATTTTCCGGTAAGGGAAGCTAGAAGTGGAGTGAACATGCTTTTTCTCACTCGATTGATAGGTTCGATCCCATGTGCATTGTGCACGGCGCACTCTCGGAGTATTCCAGGTATGACAGAGCACTGACAATGCACGCCATGCTTGAGATACTTCGAAAACACTGAACGTCACATGCACTCTCTGGAAAATAAGGTGCTCCAATCGCAAAAGCCTGCTGCAGTTATTTTTTAGGCCACCCACGGCGAAAACGCTGGTAAAGTTTTATATATGTTTGTGTAGATCTCGAGGAGGCGAATCGAACGGTACCAACAGTTTCTCAAACAACTTAAAATTAAAGGAGTTATGAGCATGCGACGGTTTGCGACGGATTTTTCCGTCGCAAACCGTCTTTTTGACCGCGCGACGCGGTCGGTATTGTAATAGATGCTCAAGGCAGGAAATTTTCAAATAAATGATTTTATAATTTTTCATGATTTTCAATTGATATAATTTTTGCATCTTTTTATAATTTTTAAGTAATTTAAACACAAAAATAATTGTTCATTCGAAAAACTGTTTCGGCTGTCGTTATGCACGTGGTTTGGAAAGCATGAATATTGAAAAGTGTCTTCGAAAATATGTAAATACCTTGAACTGAAGATAGTATACATCATTTTTTGTTGAATTAGACACCTTTCAGATCAAATTGAACTACATATATTCTGTTTTGCTTAGTTCACGGCATGTGTAGAACGCTTTTGAAATTCAGCAAAATATCTTCAAAATCAAAACCAACTGCTTCCAGGTTAAACCAAAAAACTTTTTGAGACGGTTAGAATAATGCCTAATTCACGTTTTTTTTAAAGCAAAGTTTTATTTGATGAAAATTTTGTAGTGTCTTCCTCAATAAGTGAACACACTATTTGGATTTTTTAAACTTTATCCTTCAAGGTGTTAATGTGGGAGATCGCGCCATGTAGTGGTCTATGTAGCTCATTTCGAATTTCATTTGATCGACTGCCTTAATGCTGCTTTCTTGAATCAGAAAAGTTAAAGTATATGGGTTTTTACAACATATTTTTTTTGTTCAGTTGGCAGGCGCGTAAGCCCTAGTTTATACTTGTGCAGCTGCGCGGCGCGGCACGATGGTCGGCATAAATATCGACCGGGCGGCGCGAAAAATCGATATCTATGGCGATCGTGGTGTCGCGCCGCGTGGCGGAGAAAGTATAAAATAGGGCTAACTCTACATATGCATGCGGAATTTGTGCTATCAATCAAATGAAAGGCAGGCAAGTGCACAGCGTACTCTCTTTCTAATTAAAAATGCTGTCTTTCTTCTTCAGAATAAATCACAAATCAATAGTTTCCTTAAAGACAAAAATCGTGAAATTTAAAACAGCGAGTTTACTTTTTAGGGCAGTTGATTTAAAAAATTTCTAAAAAAGTCATGCTACATTTTCTTTGGGCGTCCACTTTGATCAGCAAAGCGACAAATTTGACGTGAAAATTGTAGGCTTTACAAGCGCTTCTTCTCAAATTCTTCTCAAAGTTGTACAGCGAGCAAGTCAACCTTTTGGAGCAGGATCCGGTTTCACTGTGAAACTCTGCGTGCCTGATTGACGTGTGTAGTTTCCCAGAGTGAACACCTGCTTTGACATATTCATCCGAAGACGTCCGATCTTATGGATGTACCTGAATGAAGCTCTTTATGAGCTGAAAAGCACTTGAGGCTGAACGTCTCACTTCAGTCCTTTGACGCACTCTGCGAGCACGACAAATTCGACCCGAAATCGGTAGTCGGTGCCCTCTCTGACGACCAGCTTTCTGTCTGAAGACCAACCGAGGATTATTTCTGTTCTTCTCCATTCTGAGGTCAGCAGTATGAGACGAACCGACCTGAGCCTTTCAAGCCAATTTTCACTGGCTCCCTATTCGCCACTAACAGGGTCAGCGCTTCGACAACGATGACCTTCTGCTTCTCCGCACTGTCCGTCATTGTCCCGTCAAGAGGAAGAGATCGCACAGAGCTCCAATGGACACCACTCTCTCCTTGTTCACTCCTCTCGAGATTTTCCTTTCCTTCCTAGACATGATGTGTTAGGCAGGTTTTATACTTCCGTCACGGAGCGGCGCTGCGCCACGAAAGCTTATCAATATTGATCGTCTGCGCTAACCAGTTGATACGGATCGATTTCATACGCCGCGCCGTCCGGCGTCTGAACTATAAATCCCGCCTTTCGTATTCAGTGGATCGTATTCCACTTCATCTAGGAGAGGGTTCATGTTGTACTTCAAGTGCTGTCGGCCGAGCGGAGTAAGCAGTTTTTCCCACTTCCCTCATATAAACTCGATGGTCTTCGTTGCTGTAACCATACAGGGGTCCCAAGTTTGCTTTTATCCGGTTTATTTAATTGTCGCTATTTCTAATTGCGAATCGTACTAATCAATAAGATACGTTCCATGTCGCGAAAGTGGACAGCATTGAGAAGTGGAAATGCTCCAGCCAATCTGGCCGAATTGAATAGGGTTATCGTTCAGAAACGGCTTTTAAGATCGGTGCTCCGATTGGCTGGCGTGTGTTCAGTGGACGTCTTGCATGCTTATGATTGAGTGGCGCACTTTCACCTCTCAATGCTGCCCATTTTCGCGACATGGGCCGAAGGTACTTCAAGAAAAGATTTTAATGACTTAAACCGTACGGATTTAAGGACCTATCGGCAATCTCCTTCTGGCTGTAGGTCCTAGACCAGCTAGCGCCCTAAATCTATCGTTTGGAATCATCACACGTGAAAGGTTACTTGTTGTGACGTCATGTCGAAGCGTTTATTTCTGAAAAGGTTGTAGACCTGCTCCTCGGACTAATTGCATTGCTTCGCGGCAGTTTACTCACAAAATCAGCTCTAATTGCTATGTACGAATTCGTCCTAATGACGTCGCAACTCCTTCCCGCTCACGATGATTCGCTGCACGCAGCTGTTTACCTCTGTGCTACGGAACTAAATTGGCTGTGGGATGAGCAGATTTAGCTCTCAGATCTGCTTGGCTAGGAAGAACCAGGGCGACTTTTAATCTGCTCGAGGTATGTATGCATTGTACATCCGCTAGCGAAGAGCGCGACAGTACGATAACGAAGTGATCTAAAAGTCTGTCCATCCGCATGTCGGTCCGCGCGAAAATAATTGCCGCCTAATAGCTTTATAGCGATTAATCGGCATTTCGTCGTTGACTCCTGACTGGGACTCACTGCTTCAGTCAATAGGCACGCATCTGGTGACGCTGGCTTTACAATATTCAAACAGGAAACAAACGGCCATCAATATCAATCGATTGCCGTCGATACGCTCAATATCTGTCGATTGCTCTCGAGATGCTCTAGAGTGGAACTCTGGACTGCCGCCAGTTCGCTCGGATGGCTGGCTGACCAATGAATGTCTGTTGAAACAGTACCGATTTTTACGCTGCGGCGCGGCACGAAAGATAAAGTATGAACCACTAGTAGTTGACCGATTGATTTACTATACTACTTTACCACTATCGATCGATGGCCAGTCGATTTGGCCATCACATTTGCGTGGTGCCCACCTCAAAAGTTTAACCATGGGCGAAAACCTATAACCTTGACAGGGATTTGTGATAGTCTTCGAGATGCAATTAATTTTGCGCGGACACACGAAGAGAGTGACAGACAAATTGTTTTATAGAGAGTAGCAGTGGAGCGCCGACGAACTGAGAAGCTTCGCTACTCACCAGCGACAGTTTTCTTCTAAGTTCATTGTTTTTGTCCCGTCGGCTTATCAGTTTCTTTTGCTCTTCTTGGAAAAGCTCCTCAAGGTGTTCAAAAATTTGCTGCACCTGAACTCAGAAAGTTTTTTGATACCTCAACCTTTTATTCAGCACTATAATACCTGTGCAAGTTCTCCGTGAGCACAGTTTAGCCTCTCTTCGCGACTTCTTTCCTCGGTTGTGGAACTTTCCGTATAGTCCGAAAGGTTGGCCACCGTGTTGGCGATGAGTTTGAATACTTCTCTCGAACGCTGAAATAAACCTACCAGCACTGGCAATGAACTTTACAATTCGTCACCTAAATTTTACGTCGTTCGCGTCTTCTCGGCTCTCGCTTTCTGAGGCTCTCTGGGTTGGGGATAGATTGGAGGAGACGTCGGTTAATTTCCTTTCCAGTTCTGCGTTCTCCAACTCCAACAGTTCTATCTCTTCTTGCTGAGCGCCAAACTTATCCATGAATTCAAAAAGTCTGGGCCGAATCTTAAAAGGCTGCCAGTAGATGCTGAATGAAAGTGCTCTCATGTGAACTACTTACCTCTCGAACTTCTGCAATCGTGGTTTCCAACGAGGTGTGGTCCCTAGCTGGTAGTTCGCCATATTTCAGTGCCTAGAATATCCCAGCCCATTCTCAATAAGCCGAAATAGAGCACGTGCTCCTTGCAGCGCCTATTTATTCGCGATGGCAAGTATATTAGGCGAATTGATCGATCTCGTTGAGTAATTTTGCCAATTTTGCCACTAACATCGACATCGCGTCGCTCAGGAACGAGTATAAACGGGATGTTGTTTTTGTTTGCATTGACATATGCTCGAGTTTTCCGCTTATCTGTAGTGTGGACTACACGCTGCCCCCACCCCCCCCCCCCTAACACGCATTGCGCAAAATGTTCAGTTTCTTTTTCCACTATGGCATCTTTTATTAGGTTTTTTCTTATATGCGTTTATTGTCGCTCATTTTCTTTTTTTCCGTAATAAGATTTAAAAGCTGTATAAAGTTATCTAATTCCGCCTATCTATCTTAGCTTTATTTATAACCATTCCCCTACTGCTGTTCGAATTGCGGGTTGATGTGCAGGTTTGCAGGATACTGTAGCGTGCGGTTGCTGCGTTGCGTCGTGGATCACGTCGGCGTCCGCGTAGACATTCGATCGATGCGTAATCCCCATTGAGCAACGAGAGAGGTTTGAGCCGGAGCAGTTTGGATGGGTCTTCTAGAGGTGTCTGAACAGCCTTATCCTTCCTAGAGGTGTCTGTAGGTTTGCGCACTCAATGATAAAAACGCGCTCCGATGACAACAGCTTGGGTGTTGTGCAGGTTTGGGGATACTGTAGCTGGCCCGGGAAATTCAAACAGCAGTAGGGGATTGGTCACAATTGCTATCATCTATCTGTCTATCAATGTTCGACAATTGCAGGGTGAAAATAGCACTGTGACCACGTCGAACAGGTCGCGTAAATAGTGAGAAATGCCATTAAATCTAGCTTTGATTTCCTTCTTTGAATATCACACAGAAATAGTTTTTGTATGTAACCAGACGTTCAACGACCTGCCGGCCGCCAAACGTCTGGTTGGGGGCTTCGCCCCCAAACCCTGAAATTGGAACTTCTAATATATGGAACTTCTAATATCTTCTAATATATTCTAATTCTAATATATAGCGAACGCGCCTGCCTCTGTACGTCGGTGACACGTCTTGCAATCCCAAGCGGCCTTTGACCGACATCGGAGACACGTCTTCTGAACGCGGAAGCCCGTTGCCCCACAACACTGACACATCTTTTGAATCCGGACGCCACCCCCCCCCCCCCCCCCTCCCCACCCCACCTTACTGGTTCTCTCGAACAGGTCATCCTTTAGTGGTCCCCTCTTGCCCGCTTCAGCTGCTGGACCCCTTCTTTTTGATTGCCCTTATAGGTAACCATCCTTAATTAACTCCTCCTTTCTTGTTCCCTTATTGGTAACCGTCTACTGAACACCATTATTGGTTTCCCCATTCCCTTGGTCCCGTCTACTGACCCCATTTTAGAGATCCCGTATTACTGGTTCCCCGTCTCCGTGTCACCTCCAGCCCCCCTCCCCCTTCCAGGTCACTTTCACGAATTTCAAGAATTTCACTTTTCAAGATATCCCCCCCCCCCAAACTTGTCCTCCCACGCTCACGGCGTGACATCGGTGACATGCCTTCTGAACCCGGACATCGTTTAATCGACATCGTTGACTCGTCTTCTAAAGCCGGACGTCTTTTGAAGGACATCGCTGACATGTCTTCTGTACCTGCCCCCCCCCCCCTTCCCCCTTTGCCCGACTTCGGCGACAGCTCTTCCGAACCCGTTCGCCTGTTGCACGACGTCGGTGGCACCTCTTATGAACCCGGACGTCTGTTGAACGACGTCGGTGACACCTTTTCTGAATTCGGACGCCTGTAGAACGACGTCGGTAACATGTCTTCTGATGGTGAGTACGAAAGCCCTTTGCGCGACATCGGTGACACGCCTTCTGACCCTCTCGACCTGACATGGATGACACATGGTCTGAACCGGGACGCCTGTTACTCGACGTCTAGGATAGGAAAGGCCAGACGGATAGGCAGACGGACGGACAGACGGACGGACAACCCTTACTCTTTTATATATAGTAGGATATTCAAAGAATTTCTATGTCGGTTACTAGTAATATTTCCTTCTCCATGCTAAACCGACAAACTCACTGATTCAACGAAACCGGTGCTCTCCTGCATCTCTTCTATACACGCCATCCTAAAAGCTAAAGCTATTTCTTAGTTGCCATAAAAGTGGAACATTACACAAATCCTAAAAAGTGGAGTCCATCCCATTTCGCTCCTAAAAACACCAAGAAATTTGTATAAAACCTCTCGCATTCATGCATCGCACAACTGCAGGAGGACATCTAAGCCTGCCTTGGCTAGAGCAAAGCTTCCAAGTGCGGAAGAGATACATAGTGGTCCTCTTCTCTACTCAGACACGGCGGCAGGCTTCGCGCGGCAGGTAACGCCCCAAATTTCGGAGCAGGATCAAAGCGGCATGTGCTGAGGGACTCCACCCTCGATCGTGATTGGCCAGCGGAGCGAGGGGCGGGCCCAGCATATGCCGCTTTGGTGCTGAAAATAGGGGCCGCCCCCAGGACCCACCCCCTCGTCTGCTATTGGCTGAAAAGCTGTGTTTTAGAAGCCTATAGGCTTCTAAAACATATAGAAAGCGGTATTAGGAGACCTAACCTTAACTAGAACTGATCCCGAACTGGTTGACAAGCTCGTAAGGCTAGAAATGAAGCTACGCAGCCAATTGTGATGGCACTCCACGTTATCATGTCTTGCTCATTCTGGAGAAATCGTGTCGAAATCATCGCGCTTCTGATGATTGCAGAACTAAAGGGTATTCATACTCGCGGTGCGATCGCCGCGCCGCGAGTATGAATTCAACGTTCTCTTCTCTCACTCGAACACCAAGAGGTGTGGGGGCGTGTTTTGGCCCTAGTTTATACATGCGCCGCCTGTCGGCGCGGCACAACTGTTGGAGTAGATATCAATCGCGCGGCGCGAAAAATCGATATCTGCTATGATCGCGGTGCCGCTCCTCGTGGCGACGCAAGTATAAACTAGGGCATAGGCCTCGTTTCTGCTCCATTCGCTGCGTGGTGCTTTATGATGAGCACTAGCAGCATTTATTACGCCGTTCGGCTAATCATGTTCGGGATTAACGGCTATCACGCGCTCATTGCATAAACCAACAGGAAACCATGCAAAAAAGCCATCGGGGTTCGTACGTTAGGCGCCTTTTATACTCTCGCCGCGGCGCGAAGCGTCAATTCGGGACGCGGCGCGGCCAGTCGCGCCGCGCTCTGAATTTGACGCGCCGCTGCGCGATTAGAGTCAGAAAGGGGAGCGTCAGCGACGCGCGGCCACAAACTTCTGCTAACTACGGTCCGTTCGCCAATAATGACAAAGGAGAGGGTCCATGAGCCAATGGAGAACCAAAACGGAAAGGATTCGTCCGGCTGATCAGAGGAATGCATCTTGTCAATGTTAGTGGTGGGATCTCTGTGGGGAGCGACGAATAAAACTGGGGTCGAAGTCGTCTGCTCAACATATTGTTGAAATTGGTGACTGTGGTATTGAGTCGAATCCGCTGCAATGCAAATGACACTGAACGACCATTTATTTTGCAACATGTGCGGGTTCAAAAATAAGATTGCCGGAAGGTACTCATTGTCGAGAATCACTCAGAATTCTCTCTCATATGGCCATTCCGGCGTCATTGTGCACTAAACATATCTTTAGCGTAATAGGTAAAACTTCGTGAATGTCTACAGATCTCATTCTCTTCCTAGGCTACGGAAGGTACGGGTGCGGTCATGGTCACCGATTTTGCTCAAACTCCAGCGTAATACGAAAAACGGATGTTTGAATCGTGATCAGCACACCAAGTAAGCTCCCTAGGCGAAATTTGGGCGAAGTCGATGATTATGACCTGGACAGGCTTAGTCGCCCGATCATACCGTAATCGGCCGTAATTTCGAAAACGAATGTCAGATTGGTGATCAGCACCCTAAATACCACCCGCCGCCCCCCCCCCCCTAGGAAGAAGTTGGGAAAAAAATTTTTCGACCTCTCCTCGACCTCTGGAGTCCTGGAAGCGCAATAGTTTAGCTACATCCTTTTTGTTCTGCTAGTTGGGGAACCAAAACAAAGAGGGCATAGCAAAAAGTTTCATCTCGGTGGTGAATCTCCCACTCCACACCGAGTCTGCCGCAGCTGGTCGCGCCGCGCCGCGTCCTTCCCTCTAGCGGCGCCATTCGCTGAATACCGTAACCCGAAATTCCGTCAGATATGGTGTTTTGCGGCGGCGGAGTATGAATGCGATGCGGTGCCGCCGGGCGGAGCGAAAAATCGATAGCTATGCGAACCATCGCGCCGCGCCGCGCTGCGGCGCGAGTATAAAAGGCGCCTTAGGCGTCTTTTATACTTGTCCCGCCGCGCAGCGCGGCGTGATGGTCGGCATGGCTATCGATTTTTTGCGCCGCGACGCGGCGCCGCATCGCTTTATACTCCGACGCCGCAAAACACCACACTTGACGGAATTTTGGGTTACGGTATTCGGCGAATCGCGCCGCTGAGGGAAAGGGTGCGGCGCGGCGCGACCAGCTGCGGCAGACTCGGTGTGGGATGGGAGACCTTTTCGACCAAACTTGTCCTTTTGTGAAGGATGTGGGGGGGGGGTTAGGGTGCTGGTCTCCAATCTGAAATCGGTGACCATGACCTTGGTCCGTACCTTCTGTAGCCTAGGAAGAGAATAGAGATCTGTAGACATTCACGAAGTTTCATATACCACGCTATAGATGTGCTTAGTGCACAGCGACCCCAGAATGGCCATATGAGAAAGAATTTTGAGTGATTCTTGACGATGGGTACGCTCCAGCAGTTTTACTTTTGGACCCGCACATGTCGCAAAATAAGGAGTGGTTTAGTGCCGTTTGCATTGCAGGGGATTCTACTCAATACCACACTCACCAGTTTCAACCGTAGGTTGAGCGAACGACTTCGACTCCAGGCCTAAGAGAGGATCCGTCGCTCCACAGGAATCCCACGACAAGCATTGACAAGACGCATTGCTCTGATCATCCAAAAAATCCTTTCTGTTTTGGTCCCTCAATGACTAGTGGACCGTTTCCGGAGCACGGTCCGTAGTGAGCAGATGCTCTTGGCCGCGCGTCGCTGACGCTCCCCTTTCTAACTGCAATCGCGGAGCGGCGCGTCAAATTAGGGGCGCGGCGCGACTTGCGGCGCCGCTGCCCAAATTGACGCGCCGCGGCGGGAGTATAAAAGGCGCCTTAGGTGTCTCCCTGAGTTACGGTAGCGCGCCACCGCTGCCCGCCACCGCCCCCGATTACGGTAGCGTGGCGGGTTGTTGAGCCCGCCTTCGACGAGGTGCAACGGATGAACAGTGAACAACATGCGCCTTGGAGCAGACTTTCTGTCGTAGGGTGGCAGTTGACGACTTTGTTCATTTCTTGCTCTTTTTTCTCTTTGCCCTTCTAGTTTTCATATGCTTTGGGATCTGAGTGACTTCTGCTGGGGAGGGGGTGGGGTTCACCTTATTACGCACTTTAACGAAGACAATTGTAAGCGAAGCTAGCTGAACGTTCTGTGATTTCCCCGAAGGCAGCACGATCGACTCTCCATCCCGGGACACTGTGATCCACTCTTTCGCCCATATATCGACCGCTACTATGGATAAACCTTACGCCGAATCCAGTGTTACCACCCCTGCACCTACTCAATAAAGATGCTAGTAAGAACTCTACTCACTAACGAACCATAAAACAAGTAAAAGAAAACGCACGAAAAGTTGAAAAGGGAACATGGCCTGAACGGAAGCTTCAAAGCTGTCGTGCACTAAAGAAGGGTAAAAAGGGAAGAAACTTGACGTGTTGCTCCTATTATCATTTCGACTTTGTAATCTCAGAGGCGGCATGTGGTCGGGCCCATAACTTGCAGAAAAGAGGTGCATCATGCCCATCAAGCCCATAATAAAGGTGTGTTTACCTTAAATTTACCTACACAAAGAGCTCCAACTAGTCGTCATGTATACTACGACACTGCGCTCGACGACATTATCACCATTACCACGTATATATAAAGGAGTTTGTCCGTCGAGTGATCTAATCTAAGTGAGATACGCCGCATCACCCACAGCGAGAGCGGTCGAATGATCTAACCTAAGTGAGGTACGCCGCATCACCCACAGCGAGAGCGGTCGAATGATCTAATCTAAGTGAGGTACGCTGCATCATCCACAGCGCGGTAAAAGTTTCCCATTGAACGTGGGAATTGTTGCAGCATGGGAAGCGCATCCTTTTACTGCTTGACACAACAGCATCTACGCGCGTTCCTGAGCGTCCAGATTCAGAAGCCGTGCCGCCGACTTCATGCCATTAGCATAAGAAGACCACTAAAGGGGTAAGAGTATAAGGGGAGACTTCGAGGGTGGAGAACTGACAGCGACCAGGAGGTAGCGACTTGGTGGAAGCATCGGGATGGGGGGGGGGCGATAGGGGGATCAATGAAGCAGGCCAGGAGGTGACACCAAGAATGGTTTAGGCATTAAGGAGGGACCAGTAGGAAGTTAACAATCAGGAGGGGGGGGGGGGAGCAGTTAAGAGGATCAGTAAGAGGATCCATTTCCAGTAAGAGAGTACGGATTTAGAAGATGTGACATCGATGAAACGCAATGGGCGTTCGCTCGCCGTCGTCGTGTGTGAGCGTGGGAGAGCTACTTAATTGGGGAGAGTAGTAAGGAGGATTCCGAGGTGGAGGGGTTCTACCTGGAAGAAGGGACCTGGAGTCGGGACCAGGACTAGGAACCAACAAGAAGGGAGCCGTAAGGGAATTCATACGGGGAACCAGGAATCTGCCATATGCCTCATCAGGCTCGACATAGCGGCGACTGCGCGCGCTTCTGAGCTTCTTAATTCGGAAGGCGGGTCTTCTGAGCTTCCGGATCCAGAACATGGGCCCTCTACGTCGCGCAACAAGCGTACTGATTCTGAATATGTGTCACTGACGTCTGCCGTTAGCATGGGAGGCCCAATAAGGATGTGGTGGAGAAGGGCAGTAAGGGAACCTCTAGGGTTTGGGACCAGGAGGGTGGGGGAACTAAAGAGGGAAGGGAAGACCAGTAAAGGCGGACCAGCAATTAGATCCAGTAAAAGGAAACGAGTGAGGGGGAACCTGGCTTCGGAAGAGATGTCAACGATACCCGGAAACGCTAGATGTTGAGCATGAGAACGGTTGCGGAACAGCAACCTGAGGGACAGAAGTACTGCGCAGAGCAAACCAATGGACGGTCCGGAGAGAATGCCTATGATGAAGGTACCGAAGTGGCGAACGGCTTGATGCCGATAAAGCACGCAGCAGGTCCTAGATGTTAGCGAATTTTAAGTTTTACAAAAACTACTTTCCATAGGTCAATGATGCTGCAAAGTCGCGCGAAGCGCGCAAGTGCGAGACACGCCTTTAGGCGTGTCGGAGCACTTGTATCAAAAAAGAGAATTGATTCAAAGAAGAATCGGAACAACAAACTGTGCAAGGTTAAGAATTATCAGCCTTTATTTCCATGACTTTACATTTGTACAAGTACCTGATAGTGGTTCACAATGACAGCAATATTTAAACTGGCACTTGCGGTTTTTTCTCTCTTTTCCATGGGCACCGGTAATGGTTATTCCTTTGACACTGACCAACTTCTGAACACTGCTCCTCTTGCCACTCTTTGAGGTGGCTATAAGCTACAGAAATGAAGAGGATTCTGGCAAGTCTCGCAATTGCAGATATCATGAAGGTCAGAAATTATCAGCCCTTCATTTTTCTGAATCACTTTGCTGGGAAATCAATGCAAATCGATAATAATCGTAATATGACATAATCCGAAGCTACATCGCAAAGAAAGCACACTAATTCGCCCTAGCGAGCTGCTGAGCCTTCACCAGCATGGCATACTTGCCGTCCGCCTCAATCAGCTCTGCATGCGTTCCGTATTCCACAACAGCTCCATTTTCAATGTAGTAGATTCTGAAAAGGAGCTGCCGTTTTCTATGCAACGGATGACATAAACCGTGCCACGGTACCTATCTACGTCCCTAACCGTACTCAGTCTATGAGCGATTGTTATCGACGTTCTGCCGTGGCTGGCCTCGTTCAACGCCTTCTGCACAATCTGGAAATTATATGTGCCTGGAGAGAACTTCTTCCTAGATAATGATGTCAAGCTCTTGAAGAGCAGAAAGTGAACATTAATGGTTTACGGCCACGTCAAATTGAATACTTTTCAAGTCAAATTGGACATTTTTAGCCAGGGTTGACGCTTTTAAAATGGAATTGAACATTTTCCAAATCAAAATGAGTGTCTGCCGGATAAAGCTTGAGATCTCCGAGAAGGCTAGATTAGATGGTACATGTCGCGAGCTGGTGCTCTGCCTGGCTATGAGTGGCTGACGCGCTCTTACCTCCCCCCCCCCTGGCTGGCCTCGTTCAACGCCTTCTGCACAATCTGGAAAACATAGGCGCATAAGGGGAGCTGGTAGAATAAATAAATAAATTGGACACCTGTCAAATCAAATTTGGCACTTTTCAAACCAAATTTGATACTGTTCTAAGCAAGGCTGACGCTTTTTAAATCAGACTAAATATCTTCCAAATAAAGAAGAGCGTCTTCCATATTAAACAAGAAACTCTTGGAGAAGATTACAATTTTTGCCTTAGGAAAATATAGTATAACTTTCGTTGAAAATGTTTATTTTATACACTGTTTGAAATTTCACAGCCCATTTAAAGGAAACAATTAAAAGATAAAAGGATAAAGGACGGCGTTACTCAATCCCTTCTGGGATGCGCCAGCGCATTCTATTAGATTGTAACGAAATAAATGGCACTGAACCACTGTAAATTTAAACAGTTAATATCTCGGCTTGTAGGCAAGTTTATTAATCTTCTGATTCTACACATCTTTGCCAACGTGACACAAGCTTTTTTATCCCAGTAGCACAAAAATCAGAAGTTCTGGAATTGACGAAATCTTCGAAGGCACTTTCGGCATCCTGTTGGTATTTGAATGTTTTCCCTACCAAGAAGTCGCCAAGATGCTTGAAGAAATGGTAGTCTGTTGGGGAGAGGTCGGGAGAAAGCGGAGGATGTGATAGAGCTTCAATGCTCAGCTCATTCAATTTCTGCAACGTCATTCGTGCTACATGGGGGCGAGCATTGTCGTGCAGAAGGAGGACTCGCCTTCGGTTTACCAAGGCCGGCCGGATATCCTTCAACTTTTTCATCATTTCTTCAATTTCAATGCAGTACTTCTCTGCCGTGGTGGATTCACCGGAAGGGAGGAAGCTGTGGTGAAAAATTCCCAGCGAACACCACCATACTGTCACCATTACTTTCTTTTGGTGCAATTCCGGCTTCGCAAAAACCTTGGGGCTCTCATCGCTGTCCACCCACTGTGCCGATCGTCGCCTGTTGTCGTACATTATCCATTTCTCGTCACAGGTTACGATGCGATCAAGGAATGGGTCCGTTTCGTTCCGTAGAAGCAGTGCGGACGAGATCTCATATCGTCGGTTTCTTTGCTCCTCAGACAGCTCGTGAGGCACCCATCTTTCCAGCTTTTTGGTCTTTCCAATTTCCTTCAGATGCCGGGCAGCTGTGTTGCGACTGACGCCAAGAACCTTCGCTATCTCCCTGGTACCTTTGTGTGGATCCTCCTCTACCACATCTCTCAGCTTGTCCTCATCAACATCACTATGCCTCCCACGACCTTCATGTCCTTCCAAGCTCTCATCTCCATTCCGGAACTTCTCATTCCAACAATACGCCGTCCGAATTGTGGAACATCATTGACCGAATGCGGCGTTGATCTTCTCGTCCGCCTCCTTACTGTAGTGCCCAGCTTGAATTCATACAAGTAAATGCCTCGGATTACCCTTTTGTCCATCTGCAAAAAAGTCAATAAAACTCTAAAGTTTTCCCACTTTTACATAGAAAATTTGGTACTCACCGGTAGAGCAAAGTTTGCGCTTCTAAACGATATGCCACATGTTACGGTTTGATCAAACGCGTAAAGACGCGCCAAAAGATGGCGCGAGCCAGTGCCATTCAATTCGTTACAACCTAATAATAATGTAATAAATAAAAATTAATTAAATTATGCGATAGTTTTCGCCATAGCTTCGGGTAAAGTATGATGATTCGCTCACCTTTTCACTCTCGGTGTCAAGAGCGCTCGTAGCCTCATCGAGCAAAATCACTTTCGGCTTTCGAATCAGCGCTCTGGCGATGGCGATGCGCTGCTTCTGACCGCCGGACAGGTTGCCTCCCTTCTCGCCGACATCGGTTTCATACCCCTGAATGAGTTGAGTAGAAGACGGACATCGTTCATCGATAACCCCCTCGAAACCTGGCCCACCTGGGGAAAGGCCTCGACGAAGTTGGCGGCGTTTGCTTGTCGACACGCTGCCTGCACATCGGCCACAGTCACGCCTTCCAGACCAAGAGCGACGTTCTCGATTATGGAGCCTGGATGCGCAAAGTGCGCAGTAGCAGAGGGTGACAACATCCTGCTATGGGGAAAGGCAACCCCCCACCTCTAAAAAGAACAGGCTCCTGTCCGACGAGGGCGATGTTATTGCGGAGATGCGTGCGACAGAGCTGTTCCAGATTGTAACTGTCGAGCTTCTAAAGGGGAAGAGAAGTTTCAGTGAAGAAGGAACAGTTACCGTCCGTTTTACTCACTAGTTTACCGCTGTCCGGTTCGTAGAACCTCTCGAGCAGCTGGATTATCGTACTCTTTCCGCATCCGGACGCGCCCACAAGGGCAATCGCTTGTCCCTTCTGAGCGATCAGATTCAGATTTCGGGCTACCTGCAACAGCAAGTGTTCACCATCCAGCGCTTAGAATTGAGAATTCTAGAAGGTGAATTTGATTGAGTTTAAGCAGTTAAGATAAATAAGCACTAACGAGATGATCTCACTAGACTGGCTACAGTGTTGAAACATCTCCCCGATGACTCGCCAGTGAAGTGGGAAACATTACAGCTTCTCGGGAATTTTAAAACGTGTTCTTGTCACTTTCGAAAAATTTGCACCTAAACTATTTTGTTATATTTTATTTTGTGTATTAATGGCTGATCATATATTTGTTTTTGTTATGCTATTTTTTCAAGTTGGAACTTTTCAAATCAAATTGGACACATCCTTAAGCAAGCTTGACGTTTTTGAAATCAAACCTTCTAAACCTTCTGGAACCTTCTAAATCAAAATGAGGGCCTTTCGATTTGAACTAGTGCCGTCCGAAAGAGTTGAACTAATGCTCTCTTCAAGGAAAATTTAGTATGAGTTTCTTTAGAATTTCTCAATTTACCCTCCCAAATAAGTGTCTCACTGTGCGAAGTTTTATCTTAAAACAATTTTTTAAAAGAAGCAGTTGAGGTCTGAATTTTTTATGTGTAGAAAAACATCAGTGTTAAAAAGAAAGGTCGCGCCATGCACTTGTACAGGATTCCACGGTTTCATTTATGGTAATTGATATCGAAAATTCTCTTTGCGTGGAATTAGACAATTCTCGACGCTAAATCTCCGTTTTGTTCCTAAGCGTCGCCGTAACTACCTGTCTGTTGGAAATTTGTTCACTTTTTTTTCTTTCTAGACTCGTAATTTGGTCACACGGCATATTTCTGTTACATTCTTCGTCTTGCATTTGTGGCACGTCCTTGAGACGTATTTAAATAAATAAATAAATAAATCAAAAATAATTGTAGAACAACACACATACTTTTTTATTTCGTTGCTCCAAGTAACCTGCATGTACACTATCAATTAAATAATTATCTGACGTTCTGAGAGAGTGCATTGCGCAACCTTCTTCTTTAGCACGCTACAAAATTGCTGGCTTTTCTTAATCTAGAATCAGTTTTAAAGTACAACTTCTTAAAAATGAAATGAAACCAATGATAACTATAATATAATGATAATAAAAATAAGAAGTATATAATGTTTAGAATAATGCTGAAATGCGATTGAATAATAGAGAAGACAAGTCTAGGAGTGGGTCCGTTCTCATTTCTCTATGCAGAATCCATTTGTTTTGTCCGAAAACGTTTAAAACAAAGAAGCTAAGCGCGTAGACACGTATCGCACAGCTGTAGAAGGGCATCAGTGCCTGCTTCGACAAGGGTAAAGCTGCCAAATGTGGGAGGGGTACATGGTGACGCCCTCTATAGACGCAGTTATGGAACAGCGGAAAGAAAAGGCTGTCAGAAGAATGGGGACGAGCAGTCCTTTGCCTACGTAAGGTCGCGTTCGCTCGCTGCAGATTTGCAAGGGGCCACGACTGACTCTCCAAGGGCGATTCTGAAGATAGCCATGGGTTGCCACAGCGTGACGGCAACCCATGGTTGTCTTCAGAATCGACCCATGGTCGAATCGCCACTGTCACTCGGCTAAGGGGACTGGCAGGAGACGTCGCAAGAAGCAGCAGTAGCCGCTGCTGGACGCCAAGAGCAGAGGAGGCCGATGCAGCTGAAGCTCGGCCGCACGGAGTCGGCCCCGCGTGCACAGCATTGATCTGATCTGCTGATCTTCTTCGAGCGGTGGCGGGGACTGTTGTCGGCTCATCGGGAAGGATGCGCCGAAACGCGGCCACAATTTCTGCGACGCCGCTGCACAGGTGAACCCCTGCTTGTAGACCAGCCGTCAATCTCCTTAACCAGGGTTTCTTCTCTGAAGTGTGGTTTTTACGGAAGCCCTGCATCTGCGCGCGCAGGCTTGCTCTACCCGTGGGTCGCAGACGCTGCGCGGTCAGCGTTCACACCAGGGGCCAGATTCATCAACGATACCGCCGGTATCATCTTACCGCGGATTCACCATATCGGCCTACATAGTAAGTGATACAGAGAGGCACAGACGTGCAGAGACACAGATACGATAACTGATATGCTGTTGCCGGCCGGTAGGCGGTTGATGAATCCGGCCTCAGATCTCCTTCCGCTTCTGTTGCGTGCATTATGTCTCTTCCTGCTTCTGACTGGCAATGCAGTACTCTATCCGGGTCGGGGACATTACCAACCACACCAATCCATGTGAGAGAGATTTCCTCTAGGCGAAATTGCCGAGTTCAACTGGCAGCCTTGCTTCCTAGACCTGCACAGTCCACCTCGTCATCCAAAGGGACACTTGCGTCGAATTCAAGACACCATTGTGCCAGTCATATCCTACGTGGGGAGGGCGATATGTTGAGTTGTGGTAGAACCGTATAGAATAGAATAATAGTGTAGAAGAAAACGGTGGATACGAATGCTGACGAGAGACAATGGCATCCATTGAGCATTGCACAAAGAGGCTTCTAGTACATCGAACGAGTGGTTGAAGGAGGTTATCAGCACGGACTGAATCATGCCCCTCGTCAACGTCATCGCCGACACAAAGTAAAAAGGATCAGTAGAGAGGATGTATTCTTCTTCCAACCGAACGAAACGAAGCAGATCCTAACTCTGGACACGGCGCCTTAAGCGGAACATCAGATTCTAGCCTGGATGGCTTCCAAGGGATCGTTTAGTGCGCAAGCGGCGCGCAACGCGATGTCTTGATAAGCTCCCATATTGATCGCGCGACGCGATGAATCGATATGGCAGTTTATCATACCATTACGTCGTGCGTAACGCGCACACTAAGCTGCCCCTAAGGGCCTGTTCATACTTCGCTACGGCAGCGCCCTGAAAGTATGTACAGGCGACGGGAACGACAAGAGCGACTGGGCGACGGATGCAGTGTGGTGTACGTAATTAATTACGTACTCCACACTCCGTCCGTCGCCCCAGTCGCTTCTGGCTTCCATTAGGCATTGCACAAAGGGACTTCTAGTATATCAAAGAGAATCCTAGTATAGTATATCGAAGTTCGGGCAGACGACGCAGCGACGGGAGCGACAGCGCCAGCGCTCGAGTATGAACAGATTTTTTTCAGATCCTGTCCTGAACTCGACGTCCTAATCGCCATCGGACCACCTTGTGTTTGGACCGCTGAAGCATCATTCGAGAGGGAAAGAATTTGAAAGGTATGATGACCTCAAAGTGGCGGTCGACAACTTCTTCAAGCCGCAATCTCGCTGATTTCTGGACGAAAGGAATCAGCGTTTGCCGATCAGATGGGAGAAGGTTATATCCTCTTTGGTGAATACATTTTTCCCTCTAGTTTGTTTCTAAAGAACTATGGTTGATCAAAAAAGTTTTTTTTGTTTCAAGGCTTTTCGGCCCACCCAGTGATATAAGTATCTCAAAATATATAATAATTATGTATCACATATATAGATAGGTATTAGATACGTAGGTGAACAATGTGTACCATTCTCACTAAAATTGGACATTTTATAAATGTCTAAATCAAATCAAATCGAAAAGGGGGGGGGGGGGGGGGGGGGGGGGGGGGGGGGGGGGGGGGGGGGGGGGGGGGGGACACTCTTCTTAAACGCGCTTTAATGAAATCAAACCTAACATCCGATTCCCTTAACCTGCAGGAGAAATGATGTCTTTTCTTACTCTAGAATAAGTTTTAAACTACAGCTTTTTCATGAAAATGAAAATTTTGTAAAATTTCAGACAGTGCGTTCACTTGTTGGCAGGTGGTTTAAAATTGTTTTAAAGAAAACCATATTGAATTTTGCTTGGAATAAAGTATTCTAACCTTAGAGGAGAATAGCATAGAAGAACCTCATTTCAGTTGTAAAGATGGCTCGTTTACACTTCATTCGCTGTTCGGCGCGTTATAATGGGAATTACCAACATCGATTAGGCAGCACGGCCTAATCGATGTTGGTAATTCTCATTTTGACGCGCCGCGAAGCGATCGGAGTATAAACGGGACTTGAAACCGTAAATTGGTTTAAATTCTAGACTTTGCAAATTGAGCAAGACTAGAATTGCTTGTAAATACCTTTCAATACAGCACGTCAAGTATAATAAGCATTAGGCAGATGTCTTGATTGCGCCCTACAATTGCAGTTGCAAACAACCTTGACATCTGGCCGTGAAGGATAGCTGAAGTCGACCTTCTCAACTTTGACAGCGCCGCCGATTTCCTAAACAGAATCTAGGATCGCTTTGCTTCGTAGATACGATTCAGTCAGTGGAGCTGAAGAACTGCTACATACCCACGCCGGCTTACACGAAAAAAGGGCCCTGGGCTGGCCGAACTTCTTGACGAAGAGGCTCTTCGTCCGCTATTGCGAGCTCAAGAACCTACCGGTGTTTCGCCTCCTTCCATACTTCTGTAGCAGTCGATCAGTGAGTAGAGGGCTTGTGCAGCATAATGAGATCGTACGAAATCGCCAAATGTTGACGACGCGAAGATCACGGCCCATCCGGCGAAGTTGGCGCTCGTTGCAGATCTGGAACAGTCGCATAGAAGAAGCAGCGCACTTGGGGAATTTAGTATGTGCGTGTTGTTTGTGGATGTTTTCATATTTCCTGTCTACTTCGCACTTTGATACGTCGCAAAAACCACTTCTGATTTAATCCCTAGCCAGCCACGATAACCGGCGAATATGGAGCTCCTAGAGCTAAAATCGTAAAGATACGATATCCTTTAGGCCTATGTTACACTTCGGCGACGCTGTTGTCGGCGACGTCGGCGACAGTGCTGCGCGGGCTGCTACGCACTGCGCACAGCCTCAGTTCTCATGTCTCCTCCCTAGCGGCCCTGACTTCAGAACTCGCGCCTCGAACATGCCGACCAGGGGTGTGCGTTAAATTTTTTTCGGTAAATTTTTAACGACCATATTTTAACGAAAAATTTTTGCGTTAAAATCGGTAAATTCGGTAAATTCGTTAAATAAATTGTCCCTCAGCTGTAGTCAGTTTGGCAGTATTTTAGTATGCAAAAGCCAGATCTTTTTCTTAATTGATTTTTTTCGACTCCATCTGCATGACAATGCCTTCATCTTCAAGTAACAACAGTCTCTCATCAACAAAATAAGCGAG